>CM021100.1:189115327-189406772 GCA_007115665.2 Sequoiadendron giganteum | reverse complement strand
TTGAGAGAGGGAGAGGGGGTAGGAGGGAGAGACTTGAGAGAGAGGGGAAGGGAGTTGGAGAGAGATAGAGGGTAGAGGGTAGAGTTTTTAAGGGTTTAGGGTTTAAGGGTTAAGGGTAGAGGGGAAAGATATAGGAGTGAATTAGTGAGAGAGAGACCTAAAAGAGGGAGAGGAAGTAGGAGGTAGAGACTTGAGAGAGAGAGAGGGAGGGAGGGAATTGGAGATAGATAGAGGGTAAAGGGTAGAGGGTAGAGGGTTTAATGGTTAAGGGTTAAGGATGGAGGGGAGATAGAGAGAGAGAGTGAGAGAGAGAGAGAGACTTGAGAGAGGGAGAGGGGGTAGGAGGGAGAGACTTGAGAGAGAGAGAGGGGAAGGGAGTTGGAGAGAGATAGAGGGTAGAGGGTTAAGGGTAGAGAGAGAGAAAGGTGAGATAGATAAAAATATTGATTGAGAGAGAAAGAGGGGGAGGGAGGGACATTAGTGAGAGAGATTGGGATGAGAGAAAAAAACAAGTATAGGGAGGGTGAGGTTGAGAGAGGGAGGGAGAGGAGAGATAGAGAGAAGTAGAGAGGGAAGGACGGAGGGAGGGAGTGTTAGCGAGGGAGATAGATCTTTGTGTGTGAGAGAGAGAGAGATAGAGAGAGTGGTGAGATAGAGAGGGGAGAGTGAGATAGAGGGAGAGAGAATTATGAGATAGAGAGGAGAGAGTTAGAGAGAAAGTGGGGGAAGAGAGGGATAAAGAATGAGAGAGAGATGTAGGTAGAGGGAGGGAGAGGAGAGATAAAGAGTAGAGAGGGAAAGAGGTAGGGAGGGAGACATAATTGAGATAAAAATTGATGGAGGGAGAAGTAGGTAAAGAGAGAGAGAGGGGAGGTGGGGAGGCAGATGTAGGGAGGAGATAGAAGGGTGTGAGAGAGAGAGAGGGGAGGTGGGGAGGCAGATGTAGGGAGGAGATAGAAGGGTGTGAGAGAGAGAGAGGGGGGAGAGAGAGAGCAAGGGAGAGAGAGAGAGAGAGAGAGAGAGAGAGAGAGAGAGAGAGAGAGAGAGAGAGAGAGAGAGAGAGAGAGAGAGGGAGTGGAGAGATAGAGAGTAGAGAGAAGAAGAGAGAAAGTTGATACAACTTGTTGACTACTAAAATTTGACCTCCTGATTACTAAAATTTGACTAAGTCTCAAATTTTTAAGATCTTCCAAAAACAAGAACTTGCATTATAAATCCTAGAGATCTGAAACCACTCTCAAACATCCTTCCTATATACATGTAATATAACTTAAAGTATAATAAATTAAATGTAAACTTATACTTAAATGTTTATTTCATGTATATAGTTTCCTTGGAAAAGAAAGCAAAAATAAAAGAGTTTACAAAAATGCATTCCAAAATTCACTGCAAAAAGAAAGAGAACTCACACTTGTTCGGTCATTGCAAAATTCAAGCCATTTGGCGCTCGCCAAATGTGGCATTTTCAAAATTGGCGATCGCAATATGGCATCAAAATTGTGTCACAGTTTGGTGCACTCACCCCTATATTTATCCCAATGTCTGTGGTTGCAACAGGATCAACCTCTCCAGCTTTCAGAGTCATGACATGTTTGAATGCCTTCTTAGTATCAATAACAATTGACTTCCTATGAGGAGGATACAAGGCCCAAATCATCAATGTTTCATCATCAGGATTGTATCTTGATCCTGTGTATACCTTCATCACCTTCTCTATGCTGAGCTTGTGGGTAGCATTGTTATCTTTCAAGAAACTGTCAAAACCTAATGCAAAACTTAGATCCAAACCTAGGAAAATCATAACACCTGCCTTTTCTAACATCTCCCTCCCCTTTTCAGGGGTCATGTTCGTCATCTCTTTGTCTACCTCATCCCTTAATTTTTTAACAATTGATCTTTATTTCTTGGTGTGACATAGTCAACCAATCCTCTCATCTCTTTCCCCTTTTGCTTGTATAGAAATGTTTTAAACTCCGACGTCTTCACAAATTCATCATCTGATATGAAAGACCTATAATCTTCATGTCTAGTATCTACATCCATAGCTCCCTCAACATATGTTTCTCTAGCAACATAGGCATAATCCTGAGTCTTTATTCTTGATACCTTCCCAAATGAGCCTTGCGGCCTGTCAGCTTTTGATATCCTTTTAATGGAGGATAACAACTCAACATCCACCAACTCCTAATCATGTTTTTCAATCACCATTTCTGCTTCCTCTGCCTCCAGGTTTCTGATTATATCATCAGATTTATAGGGTGCATGCTGGTCCCCTACAAAATTTATTCTTTGTCTGGCAGAGTGGATATATCCCTCAGGATCAAATTTTTTTCTTGATGGTGCTCTTCTCATGTTGTAGTGCAATAGTTTATCCAGAATCAAATTGTAACCCTCCTTTGCCAATACAGTAAAATAACCAAAACACAATGTACTGGGCATAAAGGCTTGTTTCCCATATGAACTTAAGTTCATGACACTGGAGAAATCCATTTGCCTAACAATTTCTAAATATGCAATTCTATCTGGGACAGTTCTAGGAAAAATGAATGGTGTATCCTCAAAGCCATAAACCCTAATCATTATGGCATTTTCTAAGCAGTACCAATCCCCCCAGTTATGGTTGATTGGTCCATTATAATCTCTAGGCCTAATAAACCTCTTTACTTCTTCAGATAAGGAATAATCACAAGGATGATTAAAAAATCTATACAAAGGTTTCACAAAGAATTCTTCAAAATGCAGGAAATTTGAATTGGCAAACCTGTTGTCCCAAACAGCAGTCCATAATTGAATAGGCAATGGCCTACCTTCCTTTTCAGATTGTGAAATCCTCAGCTCCTGGGGCCATAAACCCAACTCTTGTCCAAAATACAACACTAAGTGCATTAGCAGTGAATAATTCCTGAGATGCAGGACAGAGGCCCCATTCTTTATCGCCATCAAACCTGCATCCAGCTCCTTAAAAACATGTGCAGCATAATCAAATGATCTAGAATTGTGATACTAAATATCTGCAGCAATCACCATGGGCACAACCGCCATATTTTATGGGACTTCCATCCCCAATACCTGTCCCACTAAAAAGTAGGTGTACTTTAGGTAGGGTTCGAAGTGATCCACATGAAATGGTGGTCCCTCACTGTCTTCCATTGGAGTAGGTTTTCCATGACATCTTATTCTGTGCAGGGGTAATCTCCATCCTTTATAAATTGTGTCCATTCTTTTGAATTCACTATCCAGTTCTTCACATATTATTTTCTCACTGCATATTCCTTCCAATCTGAAAACCTCAGCTATTGCATTCTCAAACATATGTATCATTGAATTCCCTAAAAAGTCACATATAGCTTTGTTCTTCGAGTTATAATGTCTAGCCAGCAATTTACCAGTTCGACATCAACAAAGACATTAAAGCACACCAATTTTCCCAAATTGAGCCTCCATGGATTGCATACTGGCTCAAAGCAATTTCTCCTGTGATAATGGAAATTGAACAACTCATACCCCCTAATTGGAGTCCAAACATCCCCTATGAATTTGCATATGTCATCTAGTTTGTCAATTTCTGCTTTGAGCTGTGTAGAACTCCTAGCTTTAGGCCCAGAACTAGGTACCTAGTCTATGAGGTCTTCATTCAATTTCCTTCCAGTGCCCTTTGGTTGCAATTCAGTTTTTTGCTTCTTTGCTTTTGATTGACTACCCTCCCTGGGTTTTCTTCCCTTCAGTTTTCCTAAACTAGTGCCTTCCATATTAAAAATTTATGAATTCTGAGAGGATGAGAAACTTACTGTAACTTTCTTGCAAATCCAAGCTAGGTGAATGCCTTAATTGCTCTGTTGGTTCCCTTTCTCTCCTTCGCTGCCAATTTCGTGAGACAATGATTTCAATTGAGCATACCCTAATATGCAAAATCTTTTATGCTTCATGGTGCGATTAATGTCTTTACTGAGACATGAATGCTGCAAGTTTTTTGAAATTATCGTCGTCACATCAGGGATCATATCGGCAAGACATTTCAAATCTCTGGCCGATCCGCCTATTCAATGTTCACCCATCTGCCAAGACGTTCTGTAGTTTCTCCGACATCAGAAGTCTCCCCAATAGTTTCTTTCTTTTTTATTTTTATATCGCCATGACCTTCATCAAAGTAGCTATCGCCCAGATTTAATGGATCGGGCCAATGGTTCTTCACCTTACTCTGAAAGCTCTTCATCTTACCAAGATGTTTACTTTGTTAACTAATGTTGCCAAGACCAAGAAATTGTTCTGCCGACAGAATGATACTCATCGTGATGTCTCTTAGATCTCCATGCGGTGACATGTCTCACTGATACGCTTTTTCTTTGGCGAGACCATGTGCATCATCTTCTTGACACCCTTTATCTCTGCAAGCTCAGTTTTATCGGTGTAACCCGAGGGGTCGGTAAGACTTTCTGAACTCTCCTCGGCATCATATGTCTCACCGAGTGAGTCCTCCCTTTTGCTTTATCGGCAAGACCAATAACACTTCAGGAAATGTTTTGAAACCTTTCTCTGATGACCAAAGTCTCTCTAATAGACTTTACTTTACTCCAATTAGTAAAAGGTAACCCAACTCGATATGACCTTACATCGTCACGCCGATACCTTTTGTCTTGCCGGTAAGAAATACAAACCTGCATTCTTTTGGTTTATAACTTTATTGGTATGACCCTTTTGATTTCTTGCCAATATATTGAGGATATGTATATTATCATCGATGAGACCTACATCAACTTATGCCGATATTTTCATATGTTAAAAATTTAATGCCAGATGAAATTTATGGGGTTTTATGGCAAAATTTAATCCGAAATTTGGTAAAAAATGCTATGTGAGGATTTTTATGTCTGTAATAGGAACCTTTTTGGGAAACTAATAATCATGAAGGGTTAATGAGATTGTAAAAATTTCATAGTTCCAACACATTCTTCATGTGAAATTTTTTGTGAATGAATTTTTTAGATTTCAAGGTGTTTGTGGAATATTCCAAATTATGTTCAATTGAAATTTTTTGTCTGCGATTTGTTTTTGTATCAAAGGAAGCATGTACTTAATTGTTTAATGGTGTTTGCACGAGTTCGCCTAACCTTGGGTGTTAACACTAATTGAAAAGTTTCTTCAATTTTATGGAAGTGTGGCATGGCATGTATGAGTGGATTTAGTTCCAAGTTAAGGTTTGTTCTAGTCCACCTTCATTCATTCCCACCACGAGAATGTTTTAGTACCAACCTAGTTTTAATTTGCACGGTTGAGGTGCATAGATGACCTTGGAGAATGTTTTCAAGGTTGAAGATGGTATATAAATATGTGTTGATATGTTAAGGGGTGATAAGATAGATGTGTGTGATGTGAGTGATGTGAAGTGCAGAGTTGTAAGGTGTGAATTTTTTAAGTGCAATGAGAGCTTTCATGTGTTAGATTATTGGATGCAATGAGTAGAAGGTGTCTACAATATTTAGTAAGACTGCAAAGGTATTAGTGTAGTGTCGAATAATGTACTCCTTTACATTTTCCCACTTCTTTTGCCTCCCCCTAGTTAATTGGACTTAATTAATCCTCTAATTCACCTAATTATGCATTTGAAATCCTAATTAATTTCATTTTCTGAAAGGAGAACCTACATTAAACAATTGGAAACATCAAATTACACATCTTGGAAAATGTGTATCCTAGGTTTGGGTCCTCCTTAAGTTTAGGACCCCATTTTTCAATGTTTTTGGTGGTATTTTCATGATTCAAATTCAAATTTCAATTGTTGGCTTTTGATGTTCAATTGTCGGGCAATTATAAACTACCTATAAATACAAGTTCTTTTTATCAATTCAACATTAATAATTAAGAGGCAACTTTCATAAGAGAAAATATTATTTTCAAGAGCATTCAAGAGAATATTTGCTAGTCTTCTAAATCAATAATCAAGATCAAGGTCATCATGTCAAAGTCTTTTGCATCTATGCATGTTTTTGGAGTTAACATTCTAATGTAGGTTTCAAGTTTTCAAGCATCAAATCAATCATCTGATCAAGCCATTTCATGCAAGATCTAATCCTCAAAGTGATGTGTTCGAATTTAGTCCTCCAATGGAAGGCATTAAAGGGTTTGGTGAGTTGCAACAAGCTAGTGTTAATTCATCATTCCTTACATTTATGATTTCATTTTTTATCAAGGTTTAATTATGAAACTAGGGTTTGACCAAGGAAAGCCCTTATACACTAGAAACAAACATTTTTTTTCCTCTTTATGTTTTTACAAATTTACATGTGAAGGAGGATTGAAGATTGATCAAAAGTTTAATTTTGCAAAGTTGTCAAGACACGAAATCTTACTTATAGAATTCATTCCTGACTTTATGACAATGAGATCTAGAGAAAGTGAGAGTGCAGATCCAAGAGCAGAGGACTATGAAATCATATTTTGGACCCCTATAGTAGGACCCATTCTCCCTAGGGTGAATTTGTTCTAGGAGGACACTTAATGATAAATTTTGGTGACAAGTGCATGGTATCTTACCCTCCCCAAGTCTACCAAAATTCTGATGCTTCTAATTGTTTTATGCTTTAAATTGATCGTCAAGTTTCACATTTCATAATTGATTTCATTTAGCATATTTGGTTTTTCTCCCAAAAGTGTATTTTAGACATATTTACCCCATCTTGTCATAAGGCAAAACAACCAATGATCTCTAATAGGGTTGACTCACCTAAGGTTTGAAATTCAATCCTACCTTTGGGGATTTCTTTTTCCTAATGAAATAATGAAGATGGGTGCAACATATATCCAATCATCTCATTTTTCTATCACCTATTTTCCTTCATTTTATTTTGGTGAACCTGAGATTCTTGAAATATAAACTTTCTGATTTGGAGGTCATTAAAATCCTAGATCTAGGATTTGCATTAGTTTGCATTGAAATTGCATTAATTGGAATTGTATTTGGGGTTTTCAAAATTTCATTAGTTTACATCTCATTTAGGATTTTAAATTTTCATGTTGCATATTTAAAATTTGAAAACCCCAAAAAATTGCATGCATATTACATTGATTTTGTATAGTACTTGCATATTGGTGTACTTTCAATCATTTACATTAGCAAATAGAGTTAAATTTGCATCCAAAAAGTGTCATGTTGTTCATCATTTATCACTAATTTTATTTTCATTATTACACCTAAATCTGGAAAATTCTATCACTGAAACCACAATCTACAACTTGAAATAGGCAATTCAAACATTAATCAAGAAATTCAAACTTTCATTTTTTAAATCCCTAACCTAGGACTCATTCACCCTGGGGTGAATTGGTCCCTATATAGGTGTCTTTTCAAAATTTTGGGCATCAATTTGTCTTTGTTTTCTTTATTTTCTTCTCTTGTTAACTCTATGTTTGAGTTTCAAAAATTAAAAAAAAATATACTTTCTTGCATTAAGTTAAATTGGTCAAATTGAGTGAATTGTTTGAAATCAAAGTTGTGATTAAAAAATACATCATTTTTAGGTTTTTTCATAGAATAATCAGTAAATTATCTTGTTTCAAATCTGAAAATTTCAAAATCTTTTTACATACTTGCATTTTGATTCATACTTTTGGGTGTTTATTGCATTTGAATAGTGCCTTTTCTCCATTTTGGGTGCACTTAGGTTTGGTGAAACTTGTATGAGATTCACAACCTAGTATCCTATTACCAATACTTTAGTGAGGTGTAGTTTGAGACTCATTCCATCCTATGCTACTACATTCATCATGGATCTTGATTTTTCTAACTCTTTCACTCATAATGTTAATACTAGTCAACCCATTATGGACCATATATTTGATACCACATTTCCCATGACCACCTTACCCACAATAAATGTGATTGATATTGACACAATGGTTGCTAATGTCCCTCAAGAGAAGCTAAAATAAATGGATGAAGCCATATAAAAGTTGCAAAAATTTGTGAGTGTTGAATACATTATTGGTACAACATTTCCTGTCATAGATAACATGAGGAAAATGTTTGATAATGAAAAAGGAATAGAAATTGTACGTAACCTAGCTCATATAATTGACAATCATGTTTCTACAATGGCTAGTTGTGCTCAAACTTTGGGACACACTCAAATTCAATATGGAAATCCAATTCCTCCTTCTAAAACTATGGCCTTTATTCTTACATGCACTAATCCAACTATTACAACAACAAGGCAACTCACTAGCAATGTTAATACAACCTTAGGTATTTCCACTAGGAGTCCCTTTAGCTTTGTGCATTCGAATCTCATATCTCCTATTCCATCTCCCCTCACAAATTTAAAATTCACTTGTCCTCCAAATACATATACACCTCCACCTTATTCACCCCTATCTCATAATACAAATAATGATTTCATCCTTAAACAACTCTTGCAAAATGTTTCATCCATCCAACAATAATTTTTTGCATTAAACCAAAATAAAAATGGCCAACCTTCACAATATGTCAAAAGAAACCCATTATACTTGGAGATATTGAGAGCACAAATTTCATAAGGAATATAGATTTATATATTTGAGAAATATGGTGGTAAAGGAGATCCTAGCAACCATGTCTCGACATACACAACCTTATGTAGTGACTTCATTTTTGAAGATAAGCTCTTGGCTAAGATTTTCCCTAGGTCTTTGAAAGATACAACCTTGGAATGGTTTTTCTCTTTTCCAAATAACTCAATTAGTTCATTCAAAGAGCTTTTTGATGCATTTCTCAACCATTTCCAAGTGCACATTAGTCCCAAGATGACCTTAGCTGATTTAATGAAGTGTAAACAAAAGGATGATGAAAAGATCATTGATTTTTTAGCACAATACCAATTGCTTTACTCATAAATCAACATTAAGATTCCCAATGTTGATATTCAAAGAATGTTCATTGAAAATTTGTAAAACAAAACTCAATACAAGCTTGGGATGATGAAATTTCCCTCGTTTACACATTTGTGCACAACTTTTCATGACTATTAGAATTCGGTTAGTCATCGTGAAGCAAAAACTCCTTTTAACTGCCCTAATAAATTTGAATCTGTCCCCCATAACAATTTCCAACCATTCAAGAAATAAAATAAGATATTTTTATAGATAAATCTATCCCAAACAAGTCAACATGTTGACTATCAAGTAGTTGTAATAAAAATGACAAATCCATATCAATTCATATAGAGTAATAGACAGTTTACCCCATTACCTGATACCATCCATTCCATAATGTTGCAACTTATGAGTAATAAATTGGTCACCTTACCTCCCATTAGATCCATTGACACCACTAAGCCCTTACCTCCAAACTTTAACTTAAATGCCTTTTGTAATTATCATCAACAAAATGGACACGATACAGAGCAATGTAAGCGTCTTAAACATGTTGTGCAAGACCTCATTGACTCTAATCACATCTATATTGGTGGTGTTAATGATAAAGGAAATAAGTTTGTTGCCCCACCGAATAAAATTTTGAAAATATTTACCAACCCCGTGCCAAATCATAATATCTCTTTTGTGGGTAAGTGCACCAAGCTGTGACACAAAAATGGCTCTTAAAATGCCACTTTTTTTCTGAAATCAGCAAAATCTGATGTGCACGAGAAAATGAAGATAGTTACACTCAAAATTTTAAGATGCAAAAAGAAGAAGAGGAGTTGAAGTGCACAGAGTCTAGTTTCTAAGCTACTATTTTCTTTTAAATTAGTGAAGATTAAGGGTTTCAAAAGGGGGGGGCCTAAAATAGGTCATATTTTTATCGAAAAAAGTAGCATAGCGTATGAGCCCCCCCCGTTTTGATTAACTTTTTTTAGAATTAAAAAAATCTGAACGGTGAGAAATTAGCTAACACCATGCATTTTATCCCCATTCTTTCAGCTGATTTTTTTAATGAATATATAATATTTTAATAAATTTTTAAAGAGGACACATCGTAAAAAGCTGAAATTTGAGCGTGCTCCCCTCTAATTTTTTTGAAAACTAATTGAAAATTGATTATTATTACTTTCATCACATGTAGAATAGAGTCTAGTTTTAAAAAATGTAATTTATTTCACAATTTGATGAACAAGTAAAAATATATCCTAAAACTAGCACATGTTGGTTTTGGAAAAAAAATGGAGGCAATAACAAGAGAAGTTATAGATGAAAACCTTAGATTAATCAAAACATAATATATATAGATATATAGTTAAGAGAGAGCCTAACACCATCATAGTTTTTTATAAACATTCATTGAAAGACGTACAAACGTGACAGTTAGCATAGCCAAAAATATGTGAAAATTTTCTAAATCTTGAGAAAATCACATCCATAAGCAGCTCATTTGGTGAATGCCAAATTTGGCACTCTCCAAATGGAACATCACATTTGGCACTCGCCAAATTTGGTGAGCGCCAAATGTGATGTGCCATTTGGAGAGTGCCAAATTTGGCGCTTGCCAAATGAGCTACTTTGACAAAAAACAAACTTTGCTTTCTCTTTGCTCCACCACTTTGATAACGCTTAGAGTTCACGGATTATGATCATTGATGGATAGTTGTATTACCTTTCACAACCTCTCTACCTCCTTCCCTCCTAACCAATACATACCCATTCTCTCTCAACCCTCTCTAGGTCTCTCCTACACTTTGTACCTTGTCTTCCATCCTTAGGGTTGAGGGTTTAATGTATAAGATAACTCCCCCTATCAGGTCTCTTCCTCCCTTTATCCCTCCCACCCCCTCTCTCTAAAGTATCTCCCTCCCTATATCCCTTGCACCTCCTCTCTCTCAATTCTCTCCCTTGCTTTATACCTTCCACCCTTTCTCTTGGATCTCTCACACCCCCTCTCCTCTCTCAAGTTTCTCCCTCCCACCCTACCTATTCTTGCACCCCCTCTCCCTCTCTCAAGTCTCTCCTTCCAGCACTAACTAGATAACTCTCTCTCCCTCACTCTATCCCTCCCACCCTCTATCTCTTGGATCTCTTGTACCCCCTCTCCCTCTCTCAAGTCTATCCCTCCCACCCTAACTAGAAAACTCTCACTCTATCTCTCCCACCCTAAATAGACAACTCTCACTCTCTCCCTCGCAAGTTTCTCTCTCTTAGGTCTCTCTCTATCAGTCTCTCTCTCAGGTGTCTCCCACTACCTCTCTCTCCCTCTCTCCCAGGTCTCTCCCTCAAAATATCCCGCCAATCTCCTCTCCCTCTCTCAATTATCTCCCCCCACCCTAACTAGATAACTCTCTCTCCCTCTCAAATCTCTCTCTCAAGTCTCACTCCCTCCCACCCTACCTAGACTACTCTCTCTCCCTCTCAAATCTCTCTCTCTCAAGTCTCACTCCTCCCACCCTTAGAATACTCTCTCTCTCTCTCTCTCTCTCTCTCTCTCTCTCTTAGGTCTCTCCCTCAAAATATCCTCCCAACCCCTCTCCCTCTCTCAGGTCTCACCCTAAAAATATCCCTCTCAACCCCTCTCCCTCTCTCAGGTCTCTCCCCCCCGACCCTGACTAGATAAATCTCTCTCTCTCCCTCTCTCACTCCCTCCTATCATGCCTATACTACTCTCTCACACTCCAAACCCCTCTCTCACACTCCCTCTCTCTCAGGTCTCACCCTCAAAATATACCTTCCACCCCCTTTCTCTCTCTCGGGTCTCTCCCCCCCACCTTAACTAGATAACTCTCTCTTAGGTCTCACTCCCTCTCCCCCTAACTAGAAAAATATCTCACACCCTCTCTCTCCCTCTTATGTTTAATTTATAGGGTAGGTGGTTGAGGGTTGAGGTATTAGGGTTTAAGGGTTGAGCATTTAAGTGTTGAGGGTTGGAGGTTGAGGGTTTAAGGGTTGACGGTTGAGGGATTAGGGTTGAAGGTATAAGGTTTATGGATTAGGGTTTAAAGTATAGGATTGAGGGCTTAGGTTTGAGGGTTTAATGTATAATTTATATGGTAGAGGTTTGATGTTTGAAGTATTATGGTTTAAGGGTTGATGGTTTGAGGATTTGGGGATTAAGGTTGAGCAACTAGGGTTGAGGGTTAATGAATTATGGTGGTCCAAGGGGACCAAGGTAACTCATGTTGTAAATAGGGTCTTTTGATATTTTTGGTGTGATAGAGTCTTAAATTCATTCAATAAGGTCATATAGACCATTCTTAATGTAACTTGATTCTAGTTGGTCGGTTTTGAGTCATTTTGTTTAAATTTGCAAATGTTGTCAGATGCATAAAATTGCAAAAGTGCAAAATGTGGAATCCCAATGGTCATGGGCATTCAAAGGGTAGTTATAACTGATTTAATAGGGTTTTTAAGGTTTAAATATGTTGGTAACTCGATGGATGATGTTTTTGGAAGGTTTTGAGAAAGGAAAACGATAAAAATTCCCTGATTTCTCTTGAATTTATGTGTGTTTTATTGAATTTTTTTTTTGCAGACCATTGTACTTGGTCATACAAGAGTATATTGGCTCAAAGGCTACTAAAATTGGTGGTGGAATGAAGTAAAAAAAAAATTATTTCATTTTGACTGAATTTCATAAAGATCTAAGTCTTTTATTGCATTTTTATAGTAGGCAGGTCTGTACAACCCATTTAAGGGTTTGAAGTAACAAAATGATGTTTTAGGCCATTCCACCCATTTTAATCTACTGTAACTCAGTGGAATGGAATAATTATGTGTAGTGGACATGTGTGCATGATCTCAGGAGCAGGGGAGGCCATTTGGGGGTTTGGTTATGATGCCTAGTAGTCAAATGTATGTGTTTTGGGTGAAAATTGGTGGTTAAGAGTGGGAAAAGATGGAAAACTCTTGGAGTAGAAAATTTTGGAGGTAGATTAAGCATGTTTAGACCTAATGGATAATTTTTTATGCATTGGAAATGTGATTTAAGGCATGGAGATAATATTTTCATTAAACCCTCTCTAAAACAAGCATAAATGAGGGTTTTGCAATAAGAGGACTAAGTGAGCAGTTCTTAGGCTAAAAGTTGTGGATTTGGAGGTTTGATAGACTTTTGAAGGACTTTACATAGGTATATGGGGTTGGTATATTTTTTAGAGGAGAGTTTCTTTGTAAATTAGGCCTATTTGGCTTAAGGGGACAGTGTAGAAGCATCCGATTAAGGGATTTGGTTTGAAACAACCTATTTCCCCTTTGAGATATGTTAAAGAAGATAGTAATAGGTGCTTGAAAAGATATATGGTTTGAGGTTTTGTAAATAATTTTTCAAGATATGTCTAGGAAACTACGTCTACAGACCTACAAGGCAAATAATGGAGTTTTAAAGAGAATCACCCTAGTTAGGGTTTTGGAGATTAAAGATTGGTTTGAAACAAGTTGAATTGTGGTTGAAGTCAATTTTCCTTCCTACTCTACATCATATGTTTTAAGGTTTGAGGATTTGTGGATTAAGGTTGAGCAACTAGGGTTGAGGGTTTAATTGATAGGGTAGAGAGTTGAGGGTTGAGGTATTAGGGTTTAAGAATTGAGGGTTGGCGTTTGAGGATTTAAGGGTTGATGATTGATGGATTAAGGTTGAAGGGTTGAGGGTTTAAGGTTTGAGGTATGAGATATTAGGGTTTAAGGTATAGGGTAGAGGGTTTAATTAATAGGGTTGAGGGTTGAGGTATTACGGTTTAAGGGTTGAGAGTTTAAGGTTTCAGGTTTGAGGGATTAGGGTTGAGGTTTGAGGGTTGAGGGTTGAGGTATTAGGGTTTAAGGGTTTAGGTTTTAAGTATTGAGGGTTGGAGGTTGAGGTTTTAAGGTATATTGTAGAGGGTTTAATTGATAGGGTAGAGAGTAGAGGGTTAAGGTATTACGGTTTAAGGGTTGAGGGTTTAAGGTTTGAGGTTTAAGGGATTAGGGGGTAGGGTTTAATTGATAGGGTAGAGGGTTGAGGTATTAGGGTTTAAGGGTTGAGGGTTTAAGTGTTATGGTTGGATGTTGAGGGTTTAAGGGTTGACGGTTGAGGGATTAGGGTTAAAGGGTTGAGGGTTTAAGGTTTGAGGTATGAGGGATAATGGTTTAAGCTATAGGGTAGATGGTTTAATTGATAGGGTAGAGGGTAGAGGGTAGAGGGTCGAGGTATTATGGTTTAAGGGTTGAGGGTTTAAGGTTTGAGGTTTGAGGGATTAGGGTTGAGAAATTTGGGTTGAGTGTTTAATTGATAGGGTAGATAGTTGAGGGTTGAGGTATTAGGGTTTAAGGGTTGAGATTTTAAGTGTTGAGGGTTGGAGGTTGAGGGTTTAAGGATCGACGGTTGAGGGATTAGGGTTGAAGGGTTGAGGGTTTAAGGTTTGAGGTATGAGGGATTAGGGTTTAAGGTATAGGGTAGAGGGTTGAATTGATAGGGTAGAGGGTAAAGGGTCTAGACATATTACAGTTTAAGGGTTGAGGGTTTAAGGTTTGAGGTTTGAGGGATTAGGGTAGAGAAAATGGGGTTGAGGGTTTAAGTGTTGAGGCTTGGAGGTTGAGGGTTTAAGGATTGATGGTTGAGGGATTAGTGTTGAAGGGTTGAGGGTTTAAGGTTTGAGGTATGAGGGATTAGGGTTTAAGGTATAGGGTAGAGGGTTTAATTGATAGGGTAGAGGGTAGAGGGTAGAGGGTCTAGAGGTATTACAGTTTAAGGGTTGAGGGTTTAAGGTTTGAGGTTTGATGGATTAGGGTTGAGCAACTAGGGTTGAGGGTTTAATTGATAGCATAGAGGGTTGATGTTTGAGGTATTAGGGTTTAAGGGTTGAGGGTTTAAGTGTTGAGGGTTAGAGGTTGAGGGTTTAAGGGTTGACGATTGAGGGATTAGGGTTGAAGGGTTGAGGGTTTAAGATTTGAGGTATGAGGGATTAGGTTTTAAGGTATAGGGTAGAGGGTTTAATTGATATGGTAGAGGGTAGAGGTCCTAGAGGTATTATGGTTTAAGGGTTGAGGGTTTAAGGTTTAATGATTAAGGGACCAAGGTTTGACATTTGAGGGATTAAGGTTTGAAGGATTGAGCGATTGAGGGATTAAGGTTGAGAAATTAGGGTTGAGGGTTTAATTGATAGGGTATAGGGTAGAGGGTTCATTGTTTAAGGTTTGATGTTTGAAGGATTAGGATTTAAGGTATAGGGTTGAGGGATTAGGGTTAAGGCTTTAATGTATTATAGTTGAGGGATTATGATTGAGTACGAGCATGCTCACACATATCAAGAGAAAATTGATGATAATTTGCCACTCTTGGTGATGTCTAGGGAAAAATTAATTACAAAAAAATCCTTTGAGCCTCTTCATCCTTCTTTGCATCTTCATCCCTCCTGAAATAGTCTTATACTCTTCTTTGCCTCTTAATCCCACACTTTTATATCCCCTTTGCAGGTCTCTGTTTATGATCAACGCTTATAGAAGGACAATTTTCTATAGAGAACATTTGTTGCTTGCAAAACTATAAAAAGGTGAAACACAACATTTGGCACTTGCCAAACTAGATGTCAAAATTTGCAAAGAAGTGTTTGACAAAGTTTTACATCACATTTGGTCCTCACCAAATTTATCTATTCCAAAAATGGTAAAAAAGGAGTTGGCCCGTGATTCAAGCCCACAATTCTCTACATTTTTCTAGTTTTGCACTTTATCCAACTCAGAAACACCTTTTTATGTAGTTGACTTGTTGTTGTACCAAATTTTGTACTATCCATCACCTTTTTAGCACCAATTTTCATGCTAGACATCGTAGAAGGAAAAAATTTAAACTTTCTACATCATTTTTCATTATCTCAAGTAATATATTCATTTTGGTACAATTGAAATGTTTGTATTAAGTATTTTTATTTAGTTTTGACAATATAAACCATTCCTTTCATGATTTTATTAATCATAATAGTTTTACATACAATTCAACATTGAATTAGATGGAAGTTACATAAAAAAAATCAATTTTTAGGATTTTGAAGGAAAAAAAATGAAAAACATGACATAATTTAAATGAATTCATGTAAACTTATAGGATATCAACTTAACACAAACTTTCTTATGAATTCCATTTGCATTGCTTATAGTAGTCCATTTCATTTTAAGTGGATGTTTATATTGATTTTTTTTGTTTTGTTTTGGTCCAATATAGACGAAATTGATTTGATGATTTTGTTAATCTTCATTATTATACATATCATTTATTTTGAGCCTAACTAACTCAATGGAGTCTTGGACACATACTTTAGTAAATAAGAACACCACATTGAATTTGATAAGCATGTTGCCATCATCTAACTTCTTGGCCTTGATAAAGTCAAAAAAATGGGATGAATCCTTATTAAGGAGTCATATTTAACTACAAGAGGAGAGATTAACTTACATAGGTGAGCTGCTTGCTTTTAGGTAGGATAATTACAAGTATAAACAATGGCTTTGAGAGGAATGTTAGTCTTTTGAATTATGGGAGCACCATACATACAAAGAGTGATTTCTTTACTTCATAGAGGATGGTTTTGGGTGACATTATCAAAAGATGAAAGGGCGATGAATTTTTTCAAATTTTAAATAAATTTGGAGATCCAATCAATGGAAAAGATATTATAATTAGTGTTGTTACTGAAATGGTCAAACATTTTGACAGCATAATCTTGCTTGTTCAAGACATTCTACTAAGGCATGGCATGCTTGAGAGTCACTGCATAATCTTGCCTAATATCACCAGGTAATATATTAGGTCGAGATCAAACAAAATTTCCAATTTTAATTAAGAAATCAAACATAGGAAGGGAACCATGAGTGATGGCAAAAGCAGTGAAATCCCTTAAGAGTCCAAATGCAAATAGTGTAAAGTTGCAAAGGGGTGTAACTTTCGTTTTGCAACTCGTATGACCAAAAAAAATCTTCCAACACATCTGGATGGGTACGTTTAGGCTAGGCATGGTATTCTTTCACACTCAAACACGTCAAATCAATCTAAGCTACATTCAACTGGCTAAATCCTTTAAGAGTCCAAAGTGCAAAATCATCGCAATCTTTGATTGGTTGTTACTCAAAAATCGTGATGCTTAGAAGTTTCTCATATGAGACTACGGGATTGTGTAGGGCCTCTCTAAAATAACCTCTCTCAGTTTTTGATATCTCAAAGGCAATTTCTAGTGGTGATGATTTTTTAGTTGATGGAAAAAGTGTCAAAAGCGAGCAGTGTGAAGTTGCAAAGGGGTGTAACTTTCATTTTGCAACTCATGTGACCAAATGGACCATTCTATTATTTCCATATGGGTAAATTTAGGTCAGGAATGGTCCTCTTTTGCACCCAAACACATCGAATCAGTCTAAGCTACGTTCAACCAGCTAAATCCCTTAAGAGTCCAAAGTGCAAAATAGCTACAATTTTTTAGGGGATGTTACTCAAAAAAATGTGACACTTAAAAATTTCTTGTCTAAGGATAGGGGATCACATTAGGCCCCTATACAATAACCTCTCTCTATTTGTGATATCTAAGAGGCGTTTTGTAGTGGTGACGACTTTTAAGTTGATGGAAAAAGTGTCAAATGCAAGCAATGTAAAGTTGTAAAGGGGTGTAACTTTCATTTTGCAACTTGTGTGACCAAAGAGACTATTCTAACACATCTATATGGGTAATTTTAGGCTAGGAATGGTCCTCTTTTACACCCAAATATGTCAAATTAGTTTGAGATATGTTCAACCGGTTCAATCCCTTAACAGTCCAAAGTGCAAAATGGTTGCAAGCTATGACGAGTTGTTACTCAAAAATCTCGATGCTTAGAAACTTCTCATCTAAGGCTATGAGATTGTGTTAAGCCTCTACACAATAACATGTCCCAAATTTTGATATCTCAGATGGTTTTCCAATGGTCATGACTTTTCATTTGATGGAAAAAGTGTCAAATGCAAGTAGTGTAAAGTTGCAAAGGGGTGTAACTTTTGTTTTGTAACTCGTGTTACCAAACGGGTTGTTCCAACACATTTGAATGGGTACGTTTAGGCTAAGAATGGTCCTATTTTGCACCCAAACACATTGAATCAATCCAAGCTATGTTCAACCAATGAAATCCCTTAAGAGTACAAAGTGCAAAATGGTTGCAATCTTTGATGAGATGTTACTCAAAAACCGTGATGCTTAGAAACTTCTTGTCTGAGGCTACGAGATCATGTTAGGCTCCTTTACAATAAAATATCCTAGTTTTTGATATCTTAGAGGTTTTTTATAGTAGTGAAAACTTTTTAGTTGATGGAAAAAGTGTCAAATGCAAGTAGTGTAAAGTTGCAAAGGGGTGTAACTTTTGTTTTGCAACTCGTGTGACCAAAGAGATTGTTCCAACACATTTGAATGGGTGTGTTTAGGCTAGGAGTGGTCCTTTTTCACACTCAGACATGTTGAATCAGCCTGAGCTACATTCAACCAACTAAATCCCTTAAGAGTCCAAAGTGCAAAATGGTTGCAATCTTTAACGAGTTGTTACTCAGAAACCATGATGCTTAGAAACTTCTCGTATGAGGCTACAGGATTGAGTTAGGCCCATATATAATAACCTCTCTCAATTTTGTATATCTCGAAGGAATTTTCCATTGGTGACAACATTTCAATTGATGGAAAAAGTGTCAAATGCAAGCAGTGTAAAGTTGGAAAGGGTTGTAACTTTCGTTTTGCAACTTGTGTGACCAAACAAATTCTTCCAACACATCTGGATTGGTATTTTTAGGCTAGGCATGCTCCTATTTTGCACCCAAACATGTTGAAATAGTCCAAGCTATGTTCAACTAGCTAAATCCCTTAAGAGTCCAAAGTGCAAAATGGTTGCAATCTTTGATGGGCTATTACTTGAAAATTGTGACACTTAGAAATGTTTTGTTTAAGATTATGAGATTGAATTAGGCCCATCTACAATAACCTATCTCTATTTTTGAATGGGTACGTTTAGGCTAGAAATGGTCTTTTTTCACACCCAAACATGTCAAATCAATCTGAACTACGTTCAACCAACTAAATCACTTATGAGTTCAAAGTGCAAAATGGTTGCAATCTTTAACGAGTTGTTACTCAAAAAATGTGATGCTTAGAAACTTCTCGTATGAGGCTACAAGATCAAGTTGGACCCATATACAATAACCACTCTGAGTTTTTGATATCTCGAAGGCATTTTCTAGTGGTGATGACTTTTCAGTTGATGGAAAAAGTGTCAAATGCAAGCAGTGTAAAGTTGGAATATGGGTGTAACTTTCGTTCTGCAACTCATGTGACCAAACAGATTATTCGAACACATTTGGATGGGTATTTTTAGGCTAGGCATGGTCCTCTTTTTCACACAAACACGTTGAAACTGTCCAAGCTACATTCAACCGGCTAAATCCCTTAAGAGTTCAAAGTGCAAAATTGTTGCAATCTTTGATGGACTATTGCTCAAAAATTGTCACGCTTAGAAACTTCTTGTTTGAGGCTATGAGATTGAATTGGGCCCCTCTACAATAAAATCTCCTAATTTTTGATATCAGAGTCTCGATTTCTCACCATTTAGATTGTCTTCTCTCTAGTCCAAACTTAACCACAAAGCAGGGCAGCCATGAAAAACAAGAAGAAAGAGAAGCAGCCAACAATGGGAGTCCAAGTTTTATCTGTTCAAGAGGTTGTCCTATCATATTTTTAGCCAGTATGGATGCCACTAAAGTTCCATAGGTCATTCTTGCACCCAATCATGAGGATGCAATCGAATAAGAAGTTGAATTTAGAGTTACAGTTGAAAATGATCAAATTCAGCTCACTTGTCTAGTCTAGGACAACATTAGGCATGATAAAAATCAAAGCATAAGTGAGTTTATTAACATTTTGCATGAAGCATTACAATAGTCTATTGAATATTTGCTTGAGTTTCATATCCTTTCAGCAATGCTTGATCATGTAATGCATCAATTGTTGATTAGAAGGGGGTGTTATTTTACCAGATCGGTTGATGGTTTTGTTTGACCAACTTCATTGTTGTTAGATTACGTTAGAGTATGTTTCAATTCAATTTTATTTTCCATTACCTAAGTGTTGTTCTCCATAGTTAAGTAGTTTTAATCTGAATTTTTGATAGTTGGAATAAATTTTCAAGGTATCATGCATTGATTTGATGAGTTACAACAATGTACAAGACTATTTTTCAAGTCTTGTTAGTTTTCTAAGTGATTTTGTGCCCAATGGATAAGCTCAAGCAACTAGTAAAGATGTTTAGCAGGTAAACATATAGCATATGTCACCAAAAATGTTACCTAATTTAGCTACCAGCTTAATCAGGTAGAGTTTTGTTTGTTTTACAAGTGAAGTAAAGGTATACATTCTACTTTGTTATGTTTCATTCATATGCATAACATAAATTATCAACTAGATTGCATTATTACATTATGAAAAGGCATACAACAAAGAAGAGAGTGAAAAAAATTTGCATAAGAGTTGTCTTTATTGATAATCACAAATAAATGTTGTCCCACAAAAGTTGTGGGAATGACTATTTCAACACAATTAAAAGAATAAACTATACATTTGAAGATAGAAAAAGAAAAGAGCATATGGAAAGAGGGGATTCATCATTGCTTGAATGATGAACCCCAGGTTGAATTGTTGCATCCTTGTCCAACTCCTCTTGCTCAGTTGCTCCAGAAGTTGCTCAGTTTCTCTAGAAGTTGCTCAGTTGCTCTGGAAGTTGTTCAATTACTCTGGAAGTTGCTTGATTTCTCCAAAATTGTCTACATAAGATGAGAGTGATTGTGCTAGAGCTTAGGACTCATAATCTCTACATATGCCACATCGACAAATATATAGCCTATCTTCATAAGGCATTGAAATAGTTTACAACATCATAAGCATAAATGAAAAATAGAGGATTATCATTCAACATCCATCATATAATGTACTGCATTGTATTTATCTAGCATGCTTGTTCATTAAGTAGGTATAGGTGAAATCTTCATGGATGAATTATTTGCATTTGATATTATAGCATGTGGTGTGAAATGGGCTCCCACAAGGGTTGAGCCCAGCATGTTGCCCTCTATTCAAAGAGGGTTGAGAATGTAAGATAATCACATTCATTTGTACATGTGAGGACAACAACATGTATCAATACAGGAGAGTCATTGGAAGACTGTTATAAGAGATAAATTTTTGATAAATGTATAATGTTTTCGAAGTCAATATCTCATCATGCATATACTATTTAAATCTCTGTGGGAACTTATATAAAATTTATGGTAGCATGAAGATCCCTATGGAAATCATGTTAGGAGGGTCAAGCACTTTTGCGTTTACACAGTAGGACAACATTGTGTATCAATGAAGAACAATCAATGCAAATATGTGACTAAATACTAATGAAGCTCCTTGATATTGCCTAAACCCTCATAAAATCTTGCATAGATTTCTATATCAAGTTGGATCACCATCTCCCAAACAAGAATGGTTGTCAACATGAGTTTATTGAATACAGTGTGTTGATGATAGTTCATGGACTAATGTTTCAAGATAAAGGAAGTGTTAAGGGAGTTTTCATGACAGTGATTTGAAAGTATGAGGATAGGTAAGTCATAGTTCAAGTGTCAAATCAATTGGATAAGCATGTCACTGAGTGAAAGACAATAAAGGGACAATTGCCTCCTTGAATAGGTAAAATAGCCACCATGAACAATGGAACATCAGGCTAAAGACAACAAGCATGATTGAAGATCCAAGCTTGGAAATATTGTTTAGCGTTGACAACTTTATAGTATTGGCTAAAGATTGTGTATGGTGATATAGTGTAAACTGGATAGAAGTTTTCAGTTAAGATTAATTTCTTCTATGTTTTGATCATCTGCTCAACAGATAGTGGGATTTTAAGTTGAATTCCATTTACAAATTGAGGGTGTCTTATGCATTCCTAGTAATTATTCTCTTGTGAATGATAATATGGTCTTTTGGAGTGACAATGATTCTCTTTCATCAAGTAAACTGTGGTAGCAAATGGCCCTAATTTTCACATATAGAAAATGAATGAAGGCACGGGTTTTGGTAAAATCCAAAGAAGTAAAACTACATGTATTTGCAAGAAAATACTTATGTGAAAACCCATAAAATGAAAAGGAAGCTTTCAATTGATGCTAAGTTCCAGAAGCATTTGAGGAGAGATCTCAAACACAGTTAAGAAAAATCCCAAACACATGGTTGTGGCAGGAAATGCAAAGAAGTGTGAGAAATGATGCAGGCAAACAAATGTATTTATCATGTTTTATCAAGAAAGTTGTAGTTATTTGAAAAAGAAGCTCGAAGAGTAATGAAAAATACATGAGATATATAGAAGGATAAGTGTTCATTCATTTTGCAACTGCAAATCTTGAAACGAGCATGTTTTCTACATCAAATGAAAGTGCTAAGATTGTGCTTACAAGAAGCTCACCTGAGCTTGTATATATTGCTTTACACATAAATCTGTCAGAAAATGCCATTGTTTGCTTCATAATCTGCCATGAAAGTGTCTACAGGAACCTCCTACAAACCCTATGTTGGCCAAGGAACTTTTTGCATTGCTTTTGTTTCTAGGTTTTTTTCCCTAAGCTCATGCCAATAAGTAAAAGGTATTTTTACCTTTTATTTAAATTTTTTGTAATATAACTAATGCCCTCGAGCTCATCCCTTTGTATATACTAGTGTATAAGAGTCTTTAAAACTTTTATTCTTTGCATTTGCTTCCACATGGGTCGAATTCAGACCTTTTTTATTTTGCATTCACCTTGAATTGTAAAACCCTTGACTAAGTGGTGTGGTTATAAGTCACTTAATCAAGTGTTAATTAAATGCAAAATTGATGTCATGTAAATTCACTTAAGGGGTATAGTTAAGCTTTGATGCTTTTGCAAGCATCTAGGGGATGGTTGAAGTAGTTGGTTGACCAAGGGAGAATATGTAGGGCAGTTTACTCACCTTTTGGAGGGAATGATGGAATATAGGAGTTAGTTTCTTATGCCTCCATGATGTACTTGGTCAAAGTTGACCTTTTCAACACTTTGGAGTCTTTTTGGAGAAGATATAAGAGCTATATTTTTGGCTTTATTGTTGCATACGACCAAGAAGGTTCTAGGTCCTATTTTGGTGGATCTTGGAGGAGGATGGTTATAGTCACTTGTCGACTCATTTTGTACTTAGTTTTGATTATGCTCTAATTTTACTTAGTGACTTTTTTGGAGTCCTTTGGGGAGGTATTGCATATTTTGTAACTCTTTTGGACATGTATATCAGTTCATACCTTGATGATTCATGGAGATAAGTAGTTTGACTTTCTCAGTTTTTGGTTTCATTGTATGTATTTGGATGATCTGATGCAACTACTTGTGAATTTTATCATTCCTAGTTTTGTGTCTCATTAGTGGCATCTTTAAACATAAAGTATATGCAATTATAGGTTGTAAGTTGTGTTGTGTTGGAGGTGTTTCAAGTTGTGAAATACTTCTTTCCTTCTAGGAGTGTGCATTATAGCCTTCTTGCAAAATTCTAATGCAAAACATATCAATATTGATTTGTGTTCATCAAGTTTATAGTTGATAAATTGTGTGTGCAAGCTTTTTGCGAGTCTAGTTAACATTTAGGTGCATCACCATAGGAGTTTATTTTCAGTTTATGCTACCTTCTTTACCCTTTTCCTCTACAAGTCATTAGAGTAGTTTTAGGTGAGTACCTTAAAGAGACAACTTTCTCTTGAGGTCCATTCCAAGTTTAGGCAACCTACAGACCAAGGAATTTTTCCATGTTTCTCCAGAATGCTAAGTTCTACAACTTAGCAAGGGTGCAATTTTGAGAGCTAACAGTTTTTGGCATGCCCGATGGGACAAATAACTGATTTTTAGTCTCTTTTGTACTACACATTATTGTTGTTTGGTGTGTATAATAATAGTTTTTTCATTTGGAGGCAAGTTTTCAATACGCCTGGTGACTCTTGAATGAAAGATCGTGTCTTCATTTTATGGAAACATGGCCTTTCACCCTCCATATCATGAAAATTATACTTATATACCCCCTCATTAGCCATATCATACTGAATATACTGCTAATTTCACTCAAAATAACCTTGTAGTAGCATATTACTAACAATTTCAATATGCTTTCCACCTTCCGACCCTCGCTCAAACTTCCCGACAACCTATCCATGCCTATAATCATTTGCAAGAAGATCATTTTTCTCATAACCAACAAACTTATCAGCCTCCAAATGTCGATAACATGAGTATCAGAGAGATAGCATTAGACTTGCAAAGCAAATTAGAGGCTATCGCAAAAGAGTAGGAGTATCATATGTAGCAAGAAGAGTTTGTTCATCAAGCTCATATTCATCAAAAGGATGTGGAGGCACAAAGGTATGAACAATATTTCCTTGCTAGAAAAGTTGCAGTCAAAGAAGAACAAATAAAACACTTGCTTACACAAGTACAAAGGTATGAAAAACCCAGTCTACCTCTTGCATTCCTAGCTTCAATTCAACTTTTCTTGTAATGATGAATCATCCTTTGAATGAAGAGGTTTCCAAGTTCAAGATTCTAGGTTTTAAACAAGAAAAACCTTTTCATTCCTCAAGTAAGCCTCCTTATGTCAAAATTCCAAGTTTTAGGAGTGCTCTTTCAGTCTAAAAACCAATTCATAACCAAGAGTAGTCCATAATGCCACATAGTGAGCTTACCAATGAGTTTTCTACCCTTAAGATTCCAAGTTGGAAAGGGTCATCTTTTCCACCTTGTGAGTTTCCTTCACCAACCATACAAATGGAATCATGCTCTAACATCCAGAAAGCAGAAGAAGAAAAGACCCTTCATTAAGATAGCTCACTCACTATGGAGGAGGCTAGAGATACAAACCTATTGGAAATAGCTATAGAGTAGTACTGATTAGAACAAGGGAAGATTGGACAGGAAAAGACCTTTCAAGATATATCTTTGAATGCTCTAACCTATGATCTTCCTTGTTTTGATGAAGATGGTAAAAATGTTTCAATAGGACAATAGGGTGAAAAGGTAAAAGTGGTTGATGACAAAGAGCAATTCATAGTTTGGAATGATGAGTTATCTTCTTCTATTTAGCATGATGAAGAAGGTGTGATTTTCATCACCCCAACAACAGTTTTAGAACAACAAGAAGACATCAAACAATGTGGTGAGTTACCAATTGATGACAATCAGTATGACAATGGAGCCTTGGATCATAAAGAGGAGCATAAAACTTAACCTGAAACCATTTTCCAAGGTATGAGCTTTAATATCTTCAACCATGTTATGAATGAGAAAGCTAATGTTGAGCTTTATGAAGATATGTGCGTAGACATAATTGATCGGTTTTGTTCAAAGTTGGATAACAAGGAATCAGACTAGGTAGAATAAGTTGACAATCATGATGAACTAGAACAACAGGTTCACAAGATTGAATAAGTGTTGAAGTAATAGGAGGAATATGGTCTTGATAAAGAGGATTCCATTCTCTATGGTCAAGAAACTTCTCATGAACTTGGTTTGCAAGGTCTTAGCTAGTTGGAGGAGCTTCCTTTCTATCATACAGAAGAGCTAGAGGTTGATATATTAGTTGAAAGTTTGTTTCAAGATGCTACTTCATTGTTTAAACATTTTCCTTCCTTCATTGAAGAAGAAAATCCTAATTTGGAGTTTACCTCCTTGAGTGATAATGAGGATTTTGAGCTTGAACCAGTTGTTCCTAATAGCCTTCCAAGAGTTGATAGCTTTGATGAGTTATTAGCTACCCTAGTGGAAGAGGATTGTCCATTGAACATGGAGGAGGAATCAACATGGAAAGTTATTATGCAGAGTGAAGGTAATACTGCTATTTCTAATCATTCAGATTGTCTTCTCTCTAGTCCAAACTTAGCCACGAAGTAGGAAAACCATGAAAAATATGAAGAAAGAGAAGCAACCAGCAATGGGAGTCCAAGTTTTATCCATTCAAGAGGTTGTCCTATCATATTTTTAGCCAATATGGAGGCCACTGAAGTTCCACGGGTCATGCTTGCACCCAAGCATGAGGATGCAATCAAAGAATAATTTGAATTTAGAGTTGCAATTGAAAGTGATCAGATTCAACTCACTTGTCTAGTCCAGGAAAGCATTAGACATGATCAAAATCAAAGCAAAAGTGAGTTTATTTACATTTTGCATGAAGAATTGCAGCAGTCTATTGAATATTTACTTGTGTTTAGTATCCTTTCAACAATGTTTGATCATGTAATGCATCGGTTGTTGATTAGAAGGGGGTGTTATTTTACCAGACTAGTTAATGGTTTTGTTTGACCAGCTTCTTTGTTGGTTAGAGTAGGTTAGAGTAAGTTTCAGTTCAATTTTAGTTTTCATTCCCTAAGTGTGTTTTTGCACAATTAAGTAGTTTTGATATGAATTTTTGGTAGTTGGAATAAATTTTCAAGGTATCATGCACTAATCTGATGAGTTCCAACAATGTACAAGATTGTTTTTCAAGTCTTGTTAGTTTTCTAGGTGACTTTGTGCCCAACGGATAATCTTAGGCAGCTAGTCAAGATGTTTAGCAGGCAAACATATAGTAGATGTCACCAAAAATGTTACCTAATTTAGTTACCAACTGAATCAGGTAGAGTTGTGTTTGTTTTACAAGTGAAGTAAAGGTATGCATTCTACTCTGCTATGTTACATTCATATGCATATCATAAATTGCCAACTAGATTACATTATTACAATATGCAAAGGCATACAACAGAGAAGAGAGTGAACAAATTTTGCATAAGAGTTGTCCTTATTGATAATTAAAAATGTATGGTGTCCCACACAAGCTATGGGAATGACTATTTCAACACAATTAAAATAATAAACTATACATTTGAAGATAGAAAAAGAAAAGAGCATATGGAAAGAGTAGGGATCCGACATTTCCTGAATGATAAACCCCAGGTTGAATTGTTGCATCCTTGTCTAGCTCCTCCTACTCAGTTGCTCTGAAAGTTTTTCAGTTGCTCTGGAATTTTTTCAGTTGCTTCAGAAGTTTCTTGATTGCTCTAGAAATGTCTACACAAGATGAGAGTGATTGTGTTAGAGCTCGGGACCCATAATCTCTACATATGCCACATCAAAAAAAATATAGCCTATCCTCATAAGGCATTAAAATAGTTTGCAACATCATAAGTATAAAGGAAAAGCAAAGGATTATCATTCAACATCCATCATATATTTTACTTCATTGTATTTATCTAACATGCTTGTTCATTGTGCAGGTATAGGTGAAATATTCATGGATGAATTATCTGGATTTGATATTATAGCATGTGGAATGAAATGGGCTCCCACAAGGGTTGAGCCCAACATGTTGCCCTCTGTTTGAAGAGGGATGATAATGCAATATAATCACATTCATTTGTGCATGTGAGGACAACAACATGTATTAATACAGGACAATCATTGGAAGATTGTTATAAGAGATAAATTTTTGATAAATGTAGAATTTTGTTGAAGTCAATACCTCATCATGTATATACTATTCAAGTCTCTGTGAGCAGTTATATAAAATTTATGGCAGCATGAAGATCCCTGTGGCAATCATGTTAGGAGGGTCAAGAACTTTTGTGTTTACATAGTAGGACAACATTGTGTATCAATGAAGACCATTCAATGCAAATATGTGACTAAATACTAATGAATCTCCTTGCTATTGCCTAAACCCCCATAAAATCTTGCATAGATTTCTATATCAAGTTGGATCACCATCTCCCAAATAAGAATGGTTTTCAACATGATTTTACCGAATGGAGTGTGTTGATGATAGTTCATGGACTAATATTTGGAGACAAAGGAAGTGTTAAGGGAGTTTTCATGAGAGTGATCTGAAAGTATGAGGATAGGTAAGCCACAATTCAAGTGTCAAATCAATTGGATAAGCATGTACCTGAGTGAAAGACAATAAAGGGACAATTACCTCCTTGAATAGGTAAAATAGCCACCATGAACAGTGGAACATCAGGCTAAAGACAACAAGCATGATTGAAGAGCCAAGCTTGGAAATATTGTTTAGCCTTGACAACTTTATAGTACTGGCTGAAGATTTTTTATTGTGATATAGTGTAAACTGGATAGAAGTTGTCATTTAATATTATTTTCTTCTATGTTTTGATCATCTGCTCAACAAATGGTGGTATTTTAAGTTGAATGCCATTTACAAATTGAGGGTGTCTTATGCATTTCTAGTAATTATGCTCTTGTGAATGGTAATATGGTCTTTTGGAGTGACAATGGTGCTCTTTTATCAAGTAAATTGTGGTAGCAGATGGCCCTACTTCTCACGTATAGAAAATAAATGAAGGCATAGGTTTTGGTAAAATCCAAAGAATTGAAACCACATGTATTTGCAAGAAAATGCTTATGTGAAAAACCATAAAATGAAAAGGAAGCTTTCAATTGATGCTAATTTCTAGAAGCATTCAAGGAGAGATCTCAGCCACAGTTAAGCAAAAAACCAAACACATGGTTGTGGTGGGAAATATAAAGAAGTGCAGGAAATGATGCAGGAAAATAAATGTATTCATCATGTTTTATCAAGAAAGCCACAGTTATTTGTAAAAGAAGCTCGAATAGTAATGAGAAATACATGAGATATATAGAAGGATAAGTGTTCATTCATTTTTTCAATTACAAAGCTTTAAATGAGCACGTTTTCTATAGCAAATGAAAGAAAGTGCTAAGATTATGCTTACAGGAAGCTCACCTAAGCTTGTATCTATTGCTTTACACATAAATCTATAAGAAAATGCCATTGTTTGCTTCAGAATCCACCATGAAAGTGTCTACAAGAACCTCCTACAAACCCTATGTCGGCCAAGGAGTTTTCTAGAACTTGAAAAGTTAGAATGAATGCCTTTGCAAACTTTTTGCATTACTTTTGTTTCTAGGGTTTTTTCCCTAAGCTCATGTCGATATTAAAAGGTATTTTTACCTTTTAATTGAATTTTTTGCAATATAACTAATGCCCTCAAGCTCGTCCCTTTGTATATGCTAGTTTATAAGAGTCTTTAAAACTTTTATTCTTTGCATTTGCTTCCACATGGGTCAAATTAAGACCTTTTTTATTTTGCATTCACCTTGAATTGTAAAACCCTTGACTAAGTGATGTGGCTATAATTCACTTAATCAAGTGTTAATTAAATGCAAAATTGATGTCATGTAAATGTACTTAAGGGATATAGTTAAGCTTTGATGCTTTTGAAAGCATCTAGGGGATGGTTGAAGCAGTTGGTCAACCAAGGGGGAAGATGTAGGGAACTTTACTCACCTTTTGGAGGGAATGAGGGAATATAGGAGTTAGTTTCTTATGCCTTCATGATGTACTTGGTCAAAGTTGACCTTTTCAGCACTTTGGAGCCTTTTTGGAGGAGATATAGGAGCTACATGTTTTGCTTTATTGTTGCATACGACCAAGAAGGTTCGAGGTCCTATTTTGGTGGATCTTGGAGGAGGATGGTTATAGTCACTTATTGACTCATTTTGTACTCAGTTCTGATTATGCTTTGTTTTTACTTAGTGACTTTTTTGGAGTCCTTTGCGGAGACATTGCATATTTTGTAACTCGTTTGGACATGTATATCAGTTCATACCTTGATGATTAATGGAGATAAGTAGTTTGACCTTCTCAGTTTTATATTTCATTGTATGCATTTGGATGATTTGATGCAACTGTACTTGTTAATTTTATCATTCCTAGTTTTGTGTCTCATTAGTGGCATCTTTAAACATAAAGTATATGCAGTTGTGTTTTGTTTCAAGTTGTGAAAGATTTATTTCCTTCTAGGAGTGTGCATTGTAGCCTTCTTGCAAAATAATGATGCAAAACATATCAATATTGAGTTGTGTTCATCAAGTTTATGGTTGATAACCTGTGTGTGCAAGTTGTTTGCAAGTCCAATTAACGTTTAGGTGCATCACCGTAGGAGTTTATATTTATTTTATGTTACCTTCTTTACCCTTTTCCTCTACAAGTCATTAGAGTAGTTTTAGGTGAGTACCTTAAAGAACCACCTTTTTCTAGAAGTCCATTCCAAGTTTAGGCAACCCACGAGCCTAGGAATGTTCCCATGTTTCTCCAGAATGCTAAGTTTTGCAACTTAGCAAGGGTTCAATTTTGAGAGCTAACAATCCCAAACACGTTGAGTCAATCCAAGCTACATTCAATTGTCTCAATCCCTTAAGATGACATGCAAAACAAAGGAAAAGAGAAAGATTCATGTGATAGTTGTAATCTAGGGTAAAATTTCAAGTTAATGTAATAAAGCATAAAAACTAACCCTAAACCAACAATAGAGCACAACATAAAAACATGAAATATAAAGCAATGTCACCATAAAGTCTTTGTGCCATCATTGATTTACCTTCATTTCCTTTCTCCATTTTGCTTGATATGAATAATTTCCCTCAGATTTTGAGTGTGTAATAATAAGCCTATGACAATGACTAGCAAAATATTGAAGATTGTTGTCTCACACTAATAGCATGTACTTGCATTAGCTCAAGATGTAGACAAGATGTCCATCGCTTGACTTGATAGCTTGACCTGATAGCTTGACTAGATAGCTTGATGAGATGAACAAAAATGAGGTGGAATAAAATGACAATGAGAGGTCCCTTTTATAGAGAACCAAATTTGGAATAAAGGGTTGAGATTAAATTATAAAATAATTCAATTAAGGGTGGAAAATGAATGAGACAAGAGATAACGCTTGACATGGATAAAGAGGTGGCTAGAGAAATTAAATAATTATAAAATTATTTGATTTTGGTGGGAGGATAAATAATTATTTAATTAAAAAAAAAGTGGGAAAGGTGGACTTTTAATTAAATAATAATTTAATTAAAAAGTGGGAAGATAAGGACAAAATATTAAATAATTAAAATAATTATTTAATAGTGGAGGCAAGGACAAATTAGTAGCCAATTAAATAAATATAATTTATTTAATTTAGGGAAGAAGAGGATAATGAATAATTAAATAATTACAATAATTATTTAATTACAGTGGAAAGGACAAATTAATAGCCAATTAAATAAATGCATTTTTTTTAATTTAGGGAAAGAAGAGGATAATGAATAATTAAATAATTGCAATAATTATTTAATTAATAGAGGAAATATGACTTTAGACCATAATCAAATAATTAAAATTATTGAATTATCAAATGAAGAAAGAAGATTGATGAAGAAAAATGATGTTCACAGGCCTAGGACAATTTTTAGTGTCTACAACAGTTAACAAGCCTGAGTTTTCCACACCAAAATCATATGATTGCATGAAAGAGGTAAAACATGTGGGTGTCAAAATAGTTGAGGAAAGGGGAAAATATACAAAGAACACCACGTTGAGGAATAGGGGAATTGGTGTATGAGACTTAGGGTTAATCCAAACATTCCAAGCTTCACACCACTTGCATGAATAATCATGAGTGATGAATTTGATTAATTAGTATAGAAGGCCAAGGGCTGATTTGTACATTATTGGCTCCATACCACTTACAAGAAGTCATGAGTGACATTTCCATTGGGTACTTAACTGACTCAATATTTTTTGGCTTTAGATGAACACACACAACAAAAGATAATCTTACCTATACGGGTTTGGCTACAATGGATGTTACTCTAAATGAGATAAATGGTAGAACCAATTGACCAACATGCAATTGAATTGATTTCTCTTCCATATATTGTGTGGGGGGAATTCAGAATCTTCTATGAGCCAGATGCCCTTGTGTAAGCATGAGTAGAACCCTTGGAAGTCAAATATGGAGGTTGGTGAGTTGCAATTTCAAATTAGGGTTATAAAATGACTTTATAGATGAGTGTAGGAGATAATTAGATTGAATAAGCATGTAATCCATGTAAGAAGGAAAGTTAATAGAGGATTGTATATGTTCTTGACAAGGCCCCAATGCATTTGAAAGCCCAAATTGACTTGTAAATGTTGCAAGATGATAGTGGAAATGAGGAAGCACAAATTCAATATTTTTTTGTAAATCTCTCTTTCAATGTGTGTTTGAGTTATTTACTTTCTTTCTTTCATCCAACTAATTCACTAATTGAAGTACATAAGAAAGCATAGGAATGATATGCTCAATTGATTAGAAGCATAGCTCTTACTTACAAGAGTAAGTAGTTTATTAAACTTTACTATTATACAATCTAAAAAGTCAATGTGCTCATTTACTACACCATTATATTATGGATTTTGAGGGCCATATGTTAGCAATAACCTAAAAGGAGTGTGAAATCTGGCTTATAATCATTTTAGGCATGTGTTTGAGCATGCACACAATTGCATAATGAATAAAGATCTAGATGGAAGCCATAGTGGTGGGAAATATATGATTTTTTAGCCTTTTATATATTGATTCAGTATCATAGAACATTGAATTAGCACATAAGTAAATGATAAATCCTTGGTGAATCATTTTAGGAAATATTGAAGTTGTTTAACATCAATTAATAAATATTTAATACGGAAAAGAAAAGGAAGGGAAAATGTCCAAGAAGGTGTATGAGCTCTGCTAGGGTTTTGTGGTTTTTGCGGTCACCCTCGACCCCTCTTGTGTCATACTACGCCTATTGTGTAGGAAATCTTTCCTCATTGAGTATGGTCACATTTACTATGGCCTTAGTGTTTTATTATGCCTTCAGTCAGTTCTAACCCAACAATTCATGTTGGTGTTAGTGGTTCGACGATGTAGCTCAATGGCTCCTCCTCCGAACAAATGTCCCCGAAAGTTTGTTCTGAAAGTATTTCATGAGGTAAGAACTCTGATTCCCCAGCTGATCTGATTTTGCCTTTACCAGATTGTGATTCTTCTTGCCAGTGGCTTGAACAACACACCCTTATGGTTTATTTTTTGGGGAGGACTCCCCCCAAAAGTGTGTTGAAAGAATGGGTCAGCAAGGCTTGGGTCCCTCATGGGGTCCACCTTGATATGGTCCAAAACTTGACCAAGGGTTTTTTTTGTTCCACTTCATGAAATTCAATCATTTCCAGGCTATTTTAGCCCATGGTGCTTGGTATTTTAGTCATCCTTTCTGGTTTTCCAGGCATGGACCCAGGATTTTGTTGTCTAAGACAACACCAAATTGTGAGTCTCGGTTTGGATTGAGTTCCCTGGCTTTCCTTTCCCTTGTGTGCCTTTTTTCTGAATCACATTGCTTCCTCACTGGGGAGGGTTGTTTGTATTGAGCCGGATAGGTTTTTCCAGGCCCGGCCCCAGAAGCGAGTCTGTGTGGAAATTGACCTATCCAAGGATTTGAAAGAATTTGTTGATATTCAAATAGGAGCTATTAGGTGTTAGAAACCCTAGATTAGACATGCAAACCTAAACACCTTCCACAGAAGAGAAAACATCAAAAAAGTAGAGCTTTGCATGTAATGTGCAAATTGATATTATTCAGGAATTCAGAAATTACAATAAGAGAATTGCTTTATAAAAGAAAAGTATGCAACCCTAATGTTGACCTAAAATAGCTCAACTAAATAAAGCTTACTGATTAATTAAGTAAACTAATTATTACCTAAGCAAAACCTAAGTAAAGTTATGCAAGTTTAATTAAATATTAACTACACTAACACCCCCCCATAAGTGCAACTTAGGGAGACTAGATAAGCATGCACCTAAAACTAAGATGAATGCGAGAAAACATGAATGGGTCCTAGAAACAAGGCCTAATCAGGTACCCATGTACAAATGCAATAATGAGGTAGAGAAAGAAAACCCAGTGGGACAACCCCCCCTACAATGAGATGACTGTTGCAAAGAAGCACTGGAAGAACACTGTGGAGTAACACTAGAACCGTAATCCAGCAAGCAAGGAAAGATACTTTTGTCTACAAGAAACCATATCAAAATCATAATAATACAACAACAGACCCGATGCCATGGAACACTCGAACACTCCAAATAGGAACAACCCTGGAATCTATAAAGAAACAATAGATGAAATGATGATGACAGAATCTGGAAGCCATGAATCTTGATGCCGATGTTAAAATAAGACAAACTCTTCCATGGGAAAAAATACCATAAAGACTCTAGAACATTAACCTCAAATGTAGTGGCCCTCAAACTGAGATGAATCCGATGTGGATCATTAACCATAGGCTCTCAATCTAAAGTGTGAACCGATATGAATCTGATATGTGCCAAGCTAAGACAAAATGTGGCCAAAAGAAACTAAGAAACTAGATTACAACTCATGCGAGTTGCCATCAAAACACAATGAAGATTATTATGCAAGAAACCCCCCTGATGGAACTTTATATAAGTTCATTTATTACAATCCCTAATGACTGCAAAATGAGAGAATTCCTAAACATGAATAAACAAAAAATTAAAAAATACTTCATATCTATGTAGAGGACTAAACTAGCTTTCCAATGCCACAAGAATGGCGAAAAAAGGATCACCGAGTCAAAAGATATGCCCTTTGGAGTGAAAAACATAAGTTTTGAGTTCAAGGACCTGAAAAATAAAACTAGAACATAATCAGGAAAAATAACCTACACCACTGGATTGGTGTCAGAATCAACTTTCCAATGGTATCTCGTTTGTGAAAAAAATACACCGTACACAAAAGTTACGCCCGATTTGGTGAAAGTGCTCTAGAATGGCCAATATGGCCTACAAGCAACCCAGGGGGCTAAAAAAAATTCAGTCCCTGGTCCTGTGCGTGACCAGGGGCTGGCGGATAGGGGGCTAGGGCGGAGCCCCTGGTCATCCATGTGACTAACTGGTGTGGGCTAGGGGCTAGATGTCCGGGCGGGGGCTGGGCACGAGGGGACTGGTCCCCCATATGACCGTGCGGGGTGAGTGCAAGCCCGCGAGGGCTGAGAGCCGGCCGACTGCGAATTGGTGGAGCCACTGGCGACAGTGGCTGCTGGGTGGCCACCCGGTGGTGCGGTGGTAGCGCCCAGCTTCTGAATTGGAGGCGGTGGTGTGGATCCCCAAAAACAAAGTTTTTTGATTTTTTCTGCATTTTTTTTTAAAGTCGTACCTTGGAGTGCACGTTGGGGACGCTGTACAGCCTCTCTGGCAAAAATTTTTTGCCTTCCGGATCAAGTGCTCAGAAATCGACCAAACAACAAGTGTCCTTAGGGTTTTTAGCCATTGCGAACGCAGTGGTGACCTCTGTTCGTGCTCAAAATGCTCTGAAAAATCAGCTACCTCCAGAGCTTCCCAAAAATCACTGAACTTGAAACCCTCATAGATTTCTTCAACGATGATGAAAATCGGAAAAATAAAAGTCATTCCTGACTTTTTCCAGCGCTCCGAATCCAATGGTGAAGCCCGATCTGATCCAAGACACTGCATAAATAAACTCAAGGCATGATACCCTCGAGGAACCTCGAACGAACTCTGCAATGGTTTTCTCCAGAATTTGAGAAGGGGTTGCATGTCAAGGCTCTGATACCATGTTAGAAACCCTAGATCAGACATGCAAACCTAAACACCTTCCATAGAAGAGAAAACATCAAAAAAGTAGAGCTTTGCATGTAATGTGCAAATTGATATTATTCAAGAATTCATAAATTACAATAAGAGAATTGGTTTATAAAAGCAAAGTATGCAACCCTAATGTTGACCTAAAAATAGCTCAACTAAATAAAGCTTACTTATTAATTAAGTAAACTAATTATTACCTAAGCAAAACCTAAGTAAAGTTATGCAAGTGTAATTAAATATTAATTAAACTAACATTAAGCATACCCAGAAAGCACGTATTTTAACTTTCCTAACACATGCTATCAGTGCCAATCAACCGACCAGAAGATCAAGGACTTCCCTTTGGCAGTGCCTCATACACCTTCCCCATCATGAGATGTTGAAAAGCCTCGTCAGACGGAGCCTTCTGCTAAGGCTGAAACAAAATGGACTAAAGTTACAAACTGAAAAAATAAGTCAACTGGTTCTAGGACAGCCTCCAAAGCCTCTGAACCACCAAAGGTCACTTCAAACCCTTAAGAGAAGGGGACAACACTCCTTTTGGAGCTATTAATGCTTCGATACAGCCTAGGTGAAAGGCAACGCCTCAGCCTGCTGTTGTTATGTATGCTCAGTCGAATATCCCTTCCGTGTCGGGAGCTCAAAGGCGGTCTCACAACGCATCTCCACCACATGAAGAGGGTGAATATGTGCAAGAAAAGTGAAGGTTTTCCCCTCCTATTCAAATTGGTTCAGTTCCATAGAAATTTCTACAGAATTGTCTCTCTTCCCTGGATGAAGAGGAACCGAATTTTGAAAACATGGAGTGTTCGACGTCTAATAGACCTCTCTAGAAAGTATTCTATTAGAGATACTTTGCAAAAGTATTCTAGTAGAGATACTTTGTAAAATTATTCTGGTATTGAAGTGCTTTGTCTCCAAGAGGTTGAAATTTATGGGTTCTTGCTTGCTTCGGCTTTCCGTTCTATTTGGTCGGCCAGTAAAATATTTTGCACTTTGCATGAGGTTGGGCGTGGCGGAGCTGTCACCCTTTTGTCCTCGCGATTACATGCTTATGTGGTTGATCTTGGAACTGATCCCTCTCATTGGCTCATCTAAATTCTCCTTAACACTGATAATCATTCCTTTAGGATTCTTAATGTTTATGCCTCTAATGATGTTGTGGAGTGTTCTTTGCTTTGGCACTAGATTGTTGATTCTTTACCAGTTGCCACCTAGTTACTCTGTGGGGACTTCAATATGGTTGAGGTGGCATATGACAAGGATGGCACCCTGCCATTTAGATGGGTAGCTGGCAAACGAGAGGCATGGTTTTACATGCACAATAAATTGGGGTTTTTTTATCCCAATATTGGTTGCTATCATTCTCATTCCCTCTAGCATACTTGGTGTAATTACAGGGCCGACTCTGATGGAGTTTTTAAATGCCTTGATCGTGCCATGATCTCGTCTCAATCTTTTTTTTCTTTTGACAGCTCTGCTTTGCCAATGAAGACGTTAGTGGATGTGACTATGTCTGATCACATCCCTTTTTATTTTCACATTGAATGGGAGTCTTGTCAACCTCGCACATGTAAAACTCAATTATTTTATAACACGTCTTTGCTCTACCACAAGCCCACTCTGGCCTACATTCATAGAGTGTGGAATTTGGAGTGCAAACCAGCGAATCAAACAGGCTGGATTACCTAGTGGAATGATGCCATCACTTCCATAGCTAGATTTATGCGCATTTATAGGTGCCAGCTGGCCATTTTTTGTCGATGATCTTATGAAGCGACCACCATCGACCCGCGCTCGGCTACTAAGACTTTGGCGGCCAACCCTTTTTCCCCATCATTACAAATCAGGGTGGTGAATTTAAGGCATAAGAAGCAAGTGGTTGATAATTATGCTGCCAGAAGAGCGCAAATCAAAGCTCAGGTGCATTGGCTTAAAATCGGTGATCGTGCCTCCAAAGAGTTTTTTTTGGCACTTCATGCCAAGCACTCATCCTCGGGCATCAAAAAAATTAAGGATGACATTCAGGTGCTCTCTGAGCTCCCTGACATTCTCTAGGCCTTTGTGTGCCATTATGTGTAGGTTTTCACTGCACAAGAACCCACGCCTGTGCGGAAAGTGGTTGATAATTATGCTACTAGAAGAGCGCTAATCAAAGCTCGGTTGCATTGGCTTAAAATCAGTGATCGTGCCTCCAAATAGTTTTTTTTGGCACTTCATGCCAAGCACTCATCCTCAGGCATCAAAAAAATTAAGGATGACATTCAGATGCTCTCTAAGCTCCCTAACATTCTCCAGGCCTTTGTGTGCCATTATGAGTAGGTTTTCACTACACAGGAACCCACGTCTGTGCGGTAGCAAGCCCTTTAGGACTGCCTTTTTGTTGTGCCACATAGGCTTTCTTCAGCCCAAAGAAATTTTTGTGATCTCAAGGAAGTTGTGCATTCTATGGTCGATGACAAGGCCTCGGGGATCGATGGCTTCCATTGTGAGCTTTACAAGGTCCTATGGGACTGTGTTGGGAAAGACTTGTATCATGTTTACCTTGAGACTTTTCATGCAAATTCTCTATGTAATTTAATAAATAAAGGTAATATCAAATTCATACCTAAGTCTGAGGATCCGAGGGACATCTGCAACTGGAGGCCCATCATGTTCTCAATGTCTCCTACAAGATCATAGCTAAGGCTTTGGCTCTAAAAATCTGCCATCTCTTGCCTCAGATTGTGCGCCCAAAGAAAACTGGGTTCATCAAATCCAGGTTCATTTTGGATAATCTTATTGCTATCTGGGAAGGTATGGAATGGGCCTGACGTTCAAACCAGAAAGATGTTTTCTTTAAAATTGATTTTTCCAAAGCCTATGACCACATTGAATGGCCTTTTATTCTTGTGATGTTGCAAGCTTTGGGGTTTGGGCCCAATTTCATTCAAGTTATTCATATGTTTTTTGTGGATGCCTCAGCTTGTATCACCATTAATGGCCACCAATCTTCTGCATTTAGTCTTTTTTGTTCAATCCGGCAGGGGTACCCTCTTGCCCCCTCTTTGTATGTGCTTGCAGCTGAGGGATTTGTCTACCTCTTGGACAATGTGTCTTCTCAGCGGCATTTCAAAGGAATTTCTCTCCTTAATTCTCAGGCATAGCTTATTAATGGCCACTTTGCGGATGATTCCTTCCTCACTCTCCTAGAGGAAGAAGAGACGATTACAACTGCCCTTGATTGCCTCAATATCTATTGTTTGGCTTCTAGGTCTGCCATCTAATGGCACAAGACTTTATATTATAGATAGTCTATTCTACCCACTCCTACTTGGCTTCAATAGTATAATTGGAAGAGGATAGGACAGGGAGAGATATTTTGATTCCTGGGCATTCCTTTTGCTTTCTAGGCTTCTTCGGTCAAGCTTTGGCAAGATGTGCTCTCCAGGGTCAAGTAGAAACTTGCTTATTGGATTACCAAGCCTCTCTCTTTGGTCAGAAAAATTTAGGTGTGCTCTAAAGTGATAGCAGCCACTCATGTGTACTATTCCTCCTGCTGGGCTCCTTCAAAAGCTACTTATGGCAAGCTTGAAAAATTGCTTAGAGATTTTATCTAGGCCTCTTTTGAAACCCATAAGGGTTTTCACCGTGTTGCCTAAGAATAATGCTACCTCCCCAGAGATTCTGGAGGACTTGGGTTGCTCTCTACTCAATGACAAGGGACTGCTCTGTGTGTCAAGTGGATTATTTGTGCCCTTACCAAGGATGAGGCCTGAAAAATTCTTCTCAGGCATTGTATTAATTTCGGCTTTCCTGCTCACAGACCCACTTGGAAGGGGATCAGTTTTCAGACCCTTTTGGTTATGAAGGAACCAGTCCAAATTGTTCAGACTTTTATGGCCAAAAGTATTTGGTGTGCTTGGGAGGTTGTTAAGCCTTGGCTCTAGTGGGTTGGCTCTGGATTTCGTGATGGGATTTCACTCAATTAGTAGAATATTTGGTGGTCTCCTCTTTTTGAGCAAAATGGTCAGCCATTGGCTTAAAGCACTTAAATTTCACAAAAAGGGTATTCAGACCCTACAATAGGTCTTTCATAGACCCACTATGTGTATCATGCAATGGGAAACTTTGTGTGCCCAATATAGACTTCAAAACCAAGATTGTGCTACTTATGACGGTCTGGTGAGTGTCATTCTAGTAGAAATGCTTCATAAAGTTGGTATTCATGGGACCAAGCCCTAGTGGAAAGACTAGAAGTGGTTTCTAGACACCCCTTTTAGAAATTACAAGCCTCGGCTTGGTTACAGGTGGCTTTCACCCCATTTTCCTATGATTCACAGTTTGAACTAGAGGTGGTTGCTCCAATCTTTTGCTCATGTCTGGCATAAAATATTTGCTGCTACTTGGTTTGCAAGTGTTAATCCGAAGCTTTCCCACTTTTCTTGGTGTATTCTTTTCCAAGGCTTACATGTGGAATCTCGGCTTGTTCACTTGGGGTGCAGGACCCTCGTTGCCCTTTTTATGGGCAAGTTGAAACTCTTAAGCATCTTTTTTGGTTTTGTCCTAGAGCTCAACAGCTTTGGACTTGGATTCATGACTTCTTTTGACCCTTTAGGCCGAAACCTTTTTCTTGGCATATGGTTCTGTTGGGAGATCTGCTTGGGATCCCTACTCAGTTTACCCAACTCTAGCACACTTTAGGGTGGAAATCCTCTTCAATATCTAGAAATACATAAATGCCTACATATTTTCTCATCCTCAAATGGATATTAATGTATCTTTATATGCTAAAGTTGTTATTTGCTCTAATGTGCTTTTATAGATATAGGTGCAAGCAAACAAAGTTGCACTGGAGGTTGCTCACCTCCAAGTTCTGTTGGACCATTGGGACAATGCCCTATGTACTATTGCTCGGGTCCCTACTTCACCTTCCTCCTCCCGTGGTCGCTCGCCTTCTCAGGGCTGACAACAGACTGGCTCTGCACGTCCCTACTCTCATCCTCCTTCTTGGCGGGACTCTCGCCCTCCTTGACGTGCCTGCTCTTCTCCACCATAGGCTGGCCAATGGTGGCCCTCTAGTGGTGCTTCAGGGAGCGGTGATGGCGGTTCTAGTTGGCCCTTTGATGATCCACTTGCCTCTGGTTCTAGATGGCCAAATGTTGGTAAACTCTTTCTACGTCTGGTGCTTGCAATCTCGCCTCGGCGTGAGGAAGAAGATAAAGAGAAAAAAGATGATGACAATGGTTGGGGTGCTCCTCCTAACATCACTCCAGACCCCGCTAATGTATGGGGTAAAAATATGGATGACAGAGACCCTCCCAACTTTGTTGGCACTGCTCTAGCTACTTAATGCTCTTTTTTATTATTGTTATGGTTTATAATCTTGGACTATCAGGCTCGACCCATGTGATTGGAAGATAGTTTTTAGCTTTTTCTAGGCGCTGCCCATGTGACTTTCAGGATGTGACTTTTTACCACCCACCCCTTTTTTGTGAATATGTAACTTTATCTTTACTTTAATATAGATAGCTACTTATTCATCAAAAAATATATATTTAATACAAACCATGAAGGACACAAATGAGCAATGCTAGGGCTAACCAAATGATAAATGTCAAGGCCATGAGAAAATGAAAGATAATGATTAAAGTTTTTATGACTATGAAACATTGACATTGTTGATCCTCATATTATAAGTGATTTATGACTGTGTTTTTCATGGATAGTGGTGTTAGTAAGATGTGAATAAGTGAAGCACAAGTAATGGAAGCATTGCAAAGGATACAAACCACCAAGAATGGAGCTTATTTACACAATACGCATTAGATGGACCTTATTGAGAAATCAACAATAATTATTTAAGCATTAGATATAAACAACACCCATGCCTACAATATTCAAGCATATAATTTACACAATACGCATGATAACATCATTCAAGAATGGCAATGGTAAAATAAGATTTGCATTAATCAAAAATCTGTAAGGCTATACAATGATATATGTTGATAAAAGTATACAATATATCCAATAAAGTCCTACAAGCTTATGACAAAAGAGCCATATGGATATAAAATGTCACATATATCGATAGTACAAAATATATGTTCCAAAATTCCACGTAGGCATACAAAAAATGACCCTAATACATAGTCATTTCCCTCTAGGGGAAGGAAATAGATCATGTGTTGCCTTCGATGGTTAGCTAGATGGAGTGTTTATTGGTTCTTTTTCCTTTTGAATGCGCTCACTAGTCCTCCTCTCTTCACTCCTCTAGAGCTGCAATTGATACAATAAGAAGTATAGATGTTAATACACATAAATTGAATTGTGGAATGAAATATAACAAAATAATCACTTACCGCAAATGAATAGTCACCATGCTCATTTACAACTTTCCCACATCAATGAGATGGAGTGACAACCACCTATAGCAACCATCAAGATAGAAATTAAACTACATACAAGTATCATAAAAAAAATCAATAATAGACTAGATAAAAGAACAAATATATTGTCAAATTAATAAATTTGTTGCATACCTCTCTCAAAGGATCAGAACTAGATAGTGCTCTAGCAACTCCATGGTCCATCATGCCACCAACATTATCAAGGTTGTCTGATGTCAACATCTGAAAATGAAACAATAAATATGAAGCTTTTATCACTTTCATTAGTTTATTTGTTTAATTATAAGTATAAACAAGGAAGTGAACTATTTGAAAAAATGCCTCAAAGTAATGTAGTCTCATGGTGATGGTAAGAAACTAGAGTTCATAACAATGTTTAAAGGGCATGTGACAAAAGATAGGGTTTTGAAGCTTGTTGAAGCTATAATTGCAAACTTCAAGGGAACTTATTATTCTTGATCACAAGAATATTCCAAATCATGCATCATTGTGCATGATCAATAATAGTGGTTACTGGCATAGTACCCAGGATGGACAGTCATATTATGCTTGTCTAGAAATATGGAATAGTGGATGTAAGTGTCCTCCTAGATTTTAAGGGAGATAATGTAAACAATTGTGAAGATATAGATGAGTGCATAGGGTGAATATGGGCATAGGGTGAATGAGGGGGGGATAATGGGATGAGAATAGGAGGTGAAAATGGACAAGACCAAGAGGGGATAATGGAACATAGGATGAAATGTGGACAAATATGGAGAAGATTTTTGGTCAATAATGAGTGGAAGGAAAGGTTTCAAGTGTAATATTATATATATATAAGATGAAACATGGACAAATATGGTATAACATAGAATGGATAAAGGGACAACACCAAGATGGGATGATGGAACATAGGGTGAAATAATAGAGGGTATAATAATATGGGAGTATAAAGGGATAATAAAACATAGGATGGACTAGTAGATATTAGTGAGATGGGCTAGGAGGGGATCATGGAAAATAGGGTGAACTATTAAATGTTAATGGGATGGGATTAGGAAGGAATAAAGGAAGATAAAGTGAATTAGGAGAAGATAATGGGACATGATCAAGAGGGGATGATGGAACATAGAATGGACTAGTTGAGATTAATTGGATGAGCTAGGATGGGATAATAAAATATTAGAGGTGAACTTTAGAGGTTAATGAGATGTGATTAGGAGGGAATATTAAAACATAAGGTGAATTAGGTGATGTCTAAGGATTGAATATAGGACATGAAGTGGGAAGTTGAGGTGTGTAGTAATAATGTATAAAATATTTGGTCAATAATGAGTAGAAGGAAAGGTTTCTTATAAGTATATATGTGTATAAGATGAAATATGGAGGAAGGATGAATAATATATAAGGTGTTAAATATTGGGATATGTGATATAAAATGGTTAAAATATGTGTGATGATAAGAATGGAAGAATGATATGATCGTTGAATGGTAAATATATTTAGTATCTCACAATACCAACCAAGCATGACACCCTCTAATAGATATGGAAAATAAGACATCACTGTAGATTCCTTACACATAATTTATTCGTGCATCGCAAGTCATATACTCTTCATGTTTGGTTAAAATGTGTGGTGAGGATGATGATATAAGTGATAGGTTATGGGATGGTGGAAGGTAATAGTTAACTTGGTTGAAAGGATGAGGTAGCCTAAAAATGAGCATGAAAGAAACTATGTGAGACGATTTCCCACTATGATCTACCATCATAAAAATTAGCATGTGTCAATAACATCTTGTACAAGGCAAGTGGGTAGAGCAAGTGGTCATAGGGAAACCAAGGGATATGGCAAAGGATTATTGGAATCATGGGCACATAGTACTAGTGAATACTAGGAAAGGTGATAACAATAGCCATTTGAGAATAAAGCATGTTCTTTGACTTATTTATCGACTAGCTATAAGTAGTAAATAATCAATTATAACCTAAACTATTAAAAATTTTTGTGAGGCTATAATATGAGAATTGACACCAAAGATAATATGCATTACCAAAGAGGCTATAATCAACTCCAAGATTTCAATTTCTCAATTGCACAAATTAGTCTCATTCATTCTCCACTTCATGTTCCTCTAATATTTGTGTCTCTCATCAATTTTTTAGATTTGTATACGCAAAATTACCAAAACTAGCTAACATTGTTTTACAACAGGTCATTAATGAATAAAGGTTACCTAAGTGAATGTATTTTGAATACGTGAATAGTGAGGTGTGGAGCTTGAAGGTCCACTGGTAAACTATTTGGCATACAAAGTGTGTTATGAGACAATCATTCAAATAAAATTCAACTGTCCACATGCAATAATTATTTATTTAATACTAGTTACATACTTGTGGAATCAATGTCAAAAAGAAATAAAGGTCTACATGAATGGTGCACGTATCATGAACACTTTGACCCTGAATTTTCATCATATTGATTCTACTAATTTAGTTTTTCTTAAATTTTAAAATAGAATTTAATAAAAAATAATAATTTACTTGTTGAATTTTACCTGAATATCAATATCGAATGATTCATTCATCAATGCATCTACCATAACCATCGCCCCTACAACTGATGTAGGTTGTGTAGTTGCATCCTGAGCACTCTAATAATCATACGTGCAAACAGCACCACAAGCACAACAATTGTGGGGTGTAACTTTGTGCCTAGAAGGCTTGTCCACATCAAGCTCTACTAGAGGCCTTGCACACTATTCAATGCTCTGAGTGAGTGAGATAATCGACTCCAGTGTGTCCACCTTCACACTACCCTGTACAATAGAAGGAACAACAACATTATCCACCATGGGTTTGGCCAAGGCTCTCGATGCCAACTATGGATTACGTCACGCACCGGTATATCATGTGTGGAGCCCCCACCTCTACCCTAAAAGTATAAGATGTCAAAATAATTTGGCATCTTATTGAGGACAAACTCATAATAGAGTTTCCTCAAAAAATATTGTGGTACCCCATAGTTATTGTATGGAGGTTGGTCAAAAACCATCCACCACTGCTCCCAAAGCTTATTTTTTATTAATTCATGGTGGCACTAATGGATGGGGAACCTCTTGCATGCATGTGATAAAGGTGCATTGGTTCTTGGGTCTGTAAATAGGGCACACAAGTTGGCTTTGCTAATTTTTTATTTTTTCACATCTACATATGAAAGACCACTAGCATAAATTTATCTTAATTCATCCCTCTTATTCGACTAAAAAATTATTTTCTCACTCATTTATCTTACATGTGATACAATTGACTTTAGTGTTTCAGAAATCCCTCTCCTCTAAGGGTGGGTTTCAACATGCTCAATTAATCTTCGAATCAATTGTTCAATGTCTCTTTTGTTGTTTTCAATTTGATTTAGGATATTTTCTTAGGTTCCTTGAGGATGCTTACAAACTGATGGAGGGTTTTGAGGTTGTTCTTGTTCAAGAGTCTCTTCGTGAGGTGGTGATTGTGAATTATCAATGTTTGGAGGTAGAGATTGATTGGACCTGGAAACTAAAACAAAGGTTTCTTTAAAAACCTATTTCAATCTACATTCTAATTCCAAATAAAAATAAAAATTATAGAAATACATACCTCTTCAATCTCTTCAACCTCTTTGATGCATTGGTGGAATCCTCATGAAGAATTGCAAGAAAAATTCTATCTCATTTTGGCGAACACGACTTGAGAGAGCAAGAAATGGGAGAAAACAAGGCGTGGGTTTAACAAAAATGAGTTGAAAACATCTAATTTTTTTAAAGGTCTTTTGCATTTAATGAGCACCAAATTTTGTGCTCACCAAATGGCTTAACCATTTGGTGCATTCCAAATTTGGCACTCACCAAATGAAACACTAGTTTGGTGTGCACAAAATGGGCAATTTTGGGTTTTTTTCAAAAGTGGCACTTTGTTGTGTCACAGATTGGTGCATTGACCCTTGTGAAAGCTAGTGATACCAAGAATGATGTGATGAATGTTGACAAACTTCAAGGTATAAATAATGAAAATATGAGTGATAATGAAGAAGACTTACAAGATATGGTTGGCTTCTATGGTGAACATGAATCTACTCCTAAAAAATGCAGAATTAACTAAAACATGCAAAGAAATAGAGTCACAAACAACGTGCTTCAATGATTAGACTAAGTTAACACAAATAAAGGATAGTTAAAAGATAAAAGGGATTGTTATACCTTTAATTTGCACTCCCTTGGTTGGCCCTTGATTGGAGTTGGAGTTATGTGCTCTTGATGGAAAGTGCTACTAAAAGATGGATGCAAGGATGTAAAATGATGCATGAATGTCAAGATAAGCTAAAATAGATGTGTGAATGGATGAGCTAAAATTCAAGTGCTAGAATTTCAAGTACTAGGATGCAAAAATATGGCTTGGATATGGCTGAAAATTTTGAGAGCATAAGGATAATCACAATGCATGAGGTCTCTTAATGCATATAAGAGGGGGGTATTTATAGAAGAATTTAAATTCTCTAGAGGATTCAATGGTCAAGATTGAGCCACTATGGCCAAGACGGAAGGCTATGGTGAGTTGAGGACTCACAAGCCCTCACATCTCACCATGTGGCAGATGAAGTGGCCAAGGACATGGTGAGATGGAAAGGGTACAAGGTGACATGGAAAAGGCCATGTGGTCCCAAAGTACTTGCAGGTACCTTGGTATGGGAGAGTATTTCACCAAAACTGTATTCCTTGTCCCCAAGTGGGGTTTAAAGTGATAAGTGAGGACTTTTAGAAAGTCCACTCTTGTCACCATGGGGATTGGAGATGGCCTTGGAGAAATGAAAGTGAATTTTTAATTCACTTTTTGGAAGAAACCAATGGGTAAGACAAGATTCCCCTAAAAGGGGTCCTTGTCCCATGGGTACAATGTGACCTTTGAGAGATCATGGGGAAGAAAAATGCATGGGGGAATAAGTGTGAATTTTTAATTCACATGGGGAAGACGTCAACCCAAAAGAGGTAATTACCAAGAAAGGTTGACTTAAGGACATGTTAGAAAAGGTAAGTGATTAGGATTAGGATTGTGCAAACAAGTGATTAGGCTAATTAATGGGGATTGGAAGCAAGTGGATAGATATGGAGGATGTGACATTAATCCTAATTAAGTATATGCACATCTTAATGAAGGATTAATTAAATTAACCCAAATTAGTGAAAGGGTTGTGGAGGATGGGACAATGAGAGAGAATAAAAGAATTAAAATTTGAAAAGAATAATTGACTAAATTAAATAAATTGATTGATTTATCTAATTTAGAGAGGGAATGGTAAAGGATGGAGTATTTAATTAAATACTGTTTGGAACCTTAGGGAAAGTGAATGATATTAATTAAATATGTTATTTAATTAATATAGATGGATTAGATGAATAAATGATGGGATTATGATCATATGGAAGTGGTCAAATTTAGGTGTCTACATTTTTCCCCTCTTCAAAATATTGTTAGAATAACAGTGTTTCGAAGAAGAATAAATGTAGATGGCTAACTAGAAACAGATTCCCCAACGCAGGAGAGGTTAAATGAGCTTCTCAAATGGAGGGGAGTGAAAGGTCATGCCCCAATCATGAGGGAAAATTATCAAGAAAAAGATATGGATGGATTTGGTAGGGTATGCCCCCTTGAGAGGGCGGTAGGGGAAGAAAAAGGGGCCTTGGGTGACTTCTTGATATGAAGAAATAGAGGGTACAATTGGATAGAGCTCAAAAAATCAGGTAGGTTTGCCTTTTGAATGGAGTTGATCGGACACACGGTGTGCAAATGGCGGCCCGTGGAAGTTTTGGAATTAATGAGGGCGTAAAAGGGTTAAATAAAAAGTAAAAATACCCCACTTAAAAGTGATTTAAAAATGGGGGGGAAATTACTTAGAGTTACTATTCCGCATTTGCGCACCTGGCAGTTGAAGAAGAGAGAGAGATAGAGAGAGAGAAGAGAAGAAAAGAAGGAGCGAAGGAGACGAGGATGTCGACTGATTACGATGATAAGATCGAGACAGATACAGAAAAGAGAGGAACATATTCTAGTGTCAAGCTACATAGAGAGATGAGTATATGAGAGAGGCATCCTTCTAGATGGTCGCTTATTAGCAGGTGGTTCCAGATCCGAGGCAACGCACGTTTCACTTTGATCAACAGGCTCCTCAGATGCCCGCGCCATCTCAGTCACTTGGGACACGGACCCGAGGATACAATGGCTCTCAAGCGACCATCCCTCATAGAGGACCGGTGCCTGAGTCTCCACAGAGGTCAGATGTGGGCAGCTCATTTGATAGATGATAGGATATCAAAATTTGACAGGTGCAAGATCGATGAATAGTACAGAGTTGCAGTGATTATATTTGATGCAGATCCTTGTACTTGTACTTTATTTTGTGATTATGATGGAAACGATGGATATGAATTTTGATGATATTGATGGACATTATTATGGACTATTTGATGGATTTTTTATTTTGATATTTATATGATATGCGCTAGCTCTTATTGACATCATGTATATGGTGGATGATCCTATTTATGCATGTGTGTATGTTTATGATTTTATGATGGATGATGTGATGTATGAATATGCCTATATGGATTTATGGTTATGCTTATATGGATGTATGATTATGATGCATAATGATTATGTTGATGCCTAACGTTTATGATTCAGGATGTGATGGAGGATTGATATTCATGATGTCTAACACTGATGATGCAAGATGTGATGGATGATTTGTGCTTCTTTCTATGTGGATGATTCATTATGATATGCATGATTTTAAATGTTTATGATGTATGTGGTAATGAACCATCAACTAAAGTGAATGTGCTAATAGATGAGCTTTAAGATGCATAGAATAATTAACGACAATTAACCTACACAACTTAAAATGATGGTGGAATGCATTTTAATGATCCTAAATGCAAATAAGGGCTTGCATACTAATGGAAGTGAAGCAGACGATGGGTGTGTGACCGCACCTTTCAAGAACCATAGGACTCCTGAGAAGAAAGGGGAAGGTGGAGGGAATCATCATTTGCACAATCCAAAATCCTAAGTCAGGGGAAAAGAAGGGATGAAGGATACATTAATGCAATGGAAGAAATGCAATCCTAATTCAAGTTACCATCCTCAGAGCACTGATTTTTTCTATAGCACAAGACACTAGTTACCATGGTATATAGACCAAGGTGGATTAGTTTCCAATGCATAAACAAACACAGCAAACAAGAAGGTTATCCCAATACCCCAAATTTATGATGTCTTCGGTCGGGCCAGGTATTGGAATAACCACAAGCACAGAAGGATGTCCCAGCATAACACAAGACCTCAAGGGTCTTGGTGGGTACTATGTGGGAAAACTAGGAAAACAACAAACAAAATAAAAATCAAGATATGCCCCTATGTAAACCAGTCAAAACACATCATAATATGAGAGATTATGGCAGCCTTGACAAGTGATGATAGGGATCTCAAATGATAAACAAAAACCATAAGCATCAAAAGATTGTAATCGATTTCAAAATATCCTTTGTCATAGGATCAAGATGATGGATGGGGTTGATGTGGTCCATTAGGAAGGATACATCCTATTGAGACCAAAGATGGATGCTAGACAATAGATTGATAATGACGTGGGATATTTGAAAACCGATTAAATCTCGTGACACAAATGGATTCTATTTGTGAGGTATCAGCGAGATAAGGACATACCTTGACAACAAGACACGAGAATGACTTACCCTAAATACCTAGGGGCTCGGGGGTTGATCAAAGATTAGCCTTGCCTATGTGAAAGCGCAAAGCCCTCATAGTTTAGGAAAAGACCATGATAAAAACAGAAAGAGGATGATGAAGACAGATGATGGAGGACAATGATCAGATAGACTGACCACAAAATAAAAACAAAGAGAAGCCCCGAGGATGGACCAAATGATTGGTCTTGCCTACGTGAAAGTGGAGGGGCAACGTAGTTCACCAAAGATGGACAGACAAAAAAAGAACAAAAAATAGCCTTGGGGGCATATCAACTTATCAGCCCTGCCTACATGAAAGCACAGGGGCAACGTAGTTCACCAAGGATGAAATACCAACGATGAATAAGATCAATAAGTGGACAATGGTGATGGATGATGAAGGAAAAAGTGCCATGGGGGTGGATCAAGTGATTGACCTTGCCTACGTGAAAGCACAGGGGCAACGTAGTTTTCCAAATACAGACAAAAGAAAAAAGACAACAAAAAACAGCCCCAAGGGTAGATCAACTGATCAGCCTTGCCTACATGAAATCATAGGGGCATAGTAGTTCACCAAGGACAAAAGACCAATGATGAATAATATTGAAAAGTGGACAATGGTGACAGATGATGAAGGATAAAGTGCCCCGGGGGCGGATCAAGTGATCGGCCTTGCCTACATGAAAGTGCAGGGGCAACGTAGTTCACCAAAGATGGACAGACATAAAAAGACAACAAAAAAAGGCCCAGGGGTAGATCAACTGATTGGCCTTGCCTACGTGAAAGCGCAGGTGCACCATAGTTTTCCAAGGATGAAATGGGAGCTAGATGGAGATAGACACGATGAATGATCCTAGATAGAGACAACCAAAGTATCGAGGCGACACACAAGCTCAAATTAGGATAGAAGCTCAGGACGTTGGATAGCAGATGATGTTTTTACAATGCTCAACCAAAAATATACCAAGCAACTAGATGATGAAAGCGGATGGGAGGATATGATCGATAGGATGATAAGGATATGGAGATTTGGATGGATAAATCATAAAGTAACTAGGACGTGAGGTATATAATGATTAAGCCCTATACGAAAGGTGCTTATTGCCAGATTTTCACCAATCGTACGTATCAAAGGCACCACGCAGGGGTGGTTTTCACCATAGGACGAATTATTTGTTTTTACTATTTTTGGATTTTTTGGATTTTTTGGTTTTTTTTATTTTTTATTTTTGGATTTTGATAATTTTTTACTTTTTTTATATTTTTGAGATTTCAACAGGAAGGATATCCCAGCTGACCTAAGTATAAAACCTTTTCAGATGCATTATGTTGAGGGGTTCTTCCATGGGTTCTCCTTTAGGTGTAGACAATCTGCATGCTCCAGAACCATATTTGGGGGTGATGACATAAGGGCCTAACCAATTAGCTTCAAACTTGTCCTTCTTATCTTGATCTTGCTGATTTGGCTGATTTTCTTTGAGGACTAAGTCACCAATATTGAATTGACAAGGGTAGAATTTCTTATTGTAGCTTCTCTTGAGCTGATGTTGATAGGCTTGTAAATGGTTGTAGGCCTTGACCCATTTTTCATCCAGTAATTCCAACTAAGCAAGGCATGCAACCTGAGTGTCTTGGTCAGTGATTAGATTCTTTAGAGATATTCGAAATGAGGGGATTTCGAATTCGATCATTAAGATAGCTTCGACGCCATAGACTAGTGAGTATGGGGTAGTGTCGGTGGGGGTGAGGATGGATGTGCGGTAGGCCCAAAGGGAAGGATGGAGGTGGAGGTGCCAATCTCGACCAGTGTTGTTAACCATATTTTTAATGATTTTGATCAAAGTTTTGTTGGTTGCCTCTGCTTGACCATTACCCTGGGGGTAATAGGGGGTAGACCAATGATGTTGGATAGTCTCGTAGAAGAATTTCATGCACTTATTTTTGAACAGCTTTCCATTGTCACTGATGATGGTGGAGGGGATTCCATACCTGTAGAGGATATGGTAGAGGATGAACTTAGATATCTGAACATCAGTGATTTGAGTGAGTGGTATGATTTCCACCCACTTGGTAAAGTATTCAATGGTTGTGATGATGAATGTGTGACCGTCAGAGGATGGAGGGTAGATCTTTCCAACTAAGTCAAAACCCCATTGTGAAAATGACCATGGTGTTGTGATAGGTTGTAACTCTTGTGTCGGGGCATGAATCAAATCTGCATGTTGTTGATAGGGAAGACACCTTTTGATGAACTCACAAGAATCATGCTCCATAGTAGGCCAATAATATCCTGCTCAAAGAATTCTCTTGGCTAATGCCATACCAATAGAATAGGCCCCACAGATACCACTATGCACTTTTGCTAATGCGGTGTGGGCTTCAGTCTCATTTAAACACTAGAGGAGGGTTCCATCATACCCACATTGATAAAGTGTATCACCAATGATGGTGTAGCGGTTTGTGCGTTGGATAAAATATTTTCATTGGTTTCTTGTGAGGTCAGATGGTAGGGTGTTTTCACGAAGATAAGTGTAAATGTCTGGGTACCAAGGGACTTCAGGACCTATAATGTCACAAATCATTTCGCTCTCAGGGATGTCATATGCAGGGATTAATAGTTGCTCTATGAGTAAATCACATTTGGTACGATCTTTGGGCATGTCCAAAAGGGAACCAATGGTGGCCATGGCGTCAGCTGCTTTATTCTGAACTCTGGGTATTTGGTCGAACTAGATGGAGGAAAAATATTTCTTGAAGTCATCCACCATTCATTTCTAGGGTAACAACTTGTCGTATTTTGTGAGGAATTCATCATTAACTTGTTTGATCACTAATTGGGAGTCACCCAAGACGTGTAAGTGTGAGATATGCCATTGAATGACAATCTTAAGGCTTGTGAGGAGAGCTTCATACTCAACAATATTGTTGGTGCAAGTAAAAGCCAGTTTGAATGATTTGGGTATGTAGTCACCTTGGGGGGTGACGAGCAAGACTTCAGCTCCTAATTCATTGTTAGTATGGGACCCATCAAAATATAATGTCCATGGGGCGGCTTCTAAAACTGAAAAGACTCCTTCATCTAGAAACTTTGTGTCTAAAGGATAGGCATCTACCAATGGAGCATCTGCTAATTGATCCGCAATGACTTGTCCTTTGATTGCTTTGTGATCCATGTATTCCATGTCAAATTCACTTAGTAGCATGACCCATTTAGCCATGCAACCTATCAATGTTGTTCTAGATAATAGATATTTAAGCGGATCAACTTTGGAGATTAGCTTAACCGGATGATTGAGCATGTAGTGTCTGAGTTTCTAGGAGCTAAATACATCGACTAGGTAGGCCTTTTCCATTGGAGAATAATTGAGCTCATAACCGACCAAAGTCTTATTGATGTAGTAAATTATGTGTTCTTTAGAGGACTCATCATGTTGTGCCAATAATTCCCCCAATGCCATGGAAGTAGTTGAAATATAAAGGAGGAGTGGTTTTCCTGGGATGGGTGGCATGAGAATAGGTGGGTGAGCCAAGTATTCCTTGATCTGATCAAAACCAATCTGACATTGTGGGCTCCACTTAAATGCAACGTCTTTCTTCAGCAGGTGTGTGAATGACTGACATTTGTCGACAAGTTGAGCAATGAATCTGCAGATGGATTGGAGCTTACCTTGTAGACTTCTTAGTTCTTTCAGGGTGCGGGGTGGAGGCATTTCCATGGTTTCCTTGACCTTAGCAGGATCAACCTTGATTCCTTTGTGGGAGACAATGAACCCTAGGAGCTTGCAGGTTGTAACATCGAAAACACACTTCTTTGGATTGAGGCACAACTTGTATTGTTCCAGACGTTCAAAGATCATTTTAAGGATCGTGGAGTGCTCTTCCCTTGTTCTTGACTTTCCTAACAGATCATCAACATAGTCTTCCATTATTATGTGAATGAGGTCATGGAAGATAACCATCATAGCCCGCTGGTATGTTGCCCTCGCATTCTTGAGGTCGGAAGGCATGACATTACAGCAAAATGCTCCCCAAGGTATTGTGAAGGTAGTTTTGTGTTGGTCCTCAGGGGTAATCTTGATTTGGTTGTAGCCAGAGAAACCATCCATGAGGGACAACATCTCATGTCCTCTGGTGAGGTCGACCAAAATATCAATATTTGGTAGAGGGAAGTCATCCTTGGGACAAGATTTATTAAGATCTCAGAAGTCTGTGCAAATCCTAATGTCTCCGCTAGGTTTAGCAATTGGAACTATATTAGAGATCTAGTCGGAGTAGTCAATCGATCGGATGAACCCTACTTCCAACAACTTTTCTAATTCTTTCTTAACCAGTAGGGCCACTTGAGGGTGCATTTTTTTGAGCTTTTGTTTAACAGTTTTTGCATCGGGATGGAAATCTAGGTGATGTACCACCAAAGCTAGATCAAGGTCGGGCATGTCTGAGTATGTCCAAGCAAAGTTGATGATTCCTTCTTTCAGGAGATTGGTGATGGTAGAATTTTATTCTACTGATAATTCCTTAGCCACATGAGTGATCTTGGCATTTTCTTCGGTTCCCAAGTTTACTGCTTGTGTTTCTTCGATCAAGATGGATGATCGACCGACGATTTGAGTTCCTACAAGGGGAAGATGAACATATCCATATTCTAGTGCCTCTTTGAGGTTTTCACTAGTAGCTATGCCCTTTGTTTTTACTATTTCTAAGTCACAAAGTGCCTCAGGGAGGTTTTCACTAGGTGGCCCATTTTGATTTTGTTTCTTTTTATTTTTGCAGCTGGGTTGTTCATCTCCCCCCAATCCCATGAGATGCACATATTGGTCCACTGAGGGAAAGGTGTTGGGAGGTGTGGTACCTTGTAGGTCATAATCGATAAGCTCGGGATGCTTGAGGGATAAAGTGACGATGCAAACGGACAGGCATTTGAACATGGCGGGGAGGTCAATGTGATCAACGTCATCGTACACACGTATGATGGAATCCTCCTCTGGTATGTCCTTGAGGGAACTGTCATCGATACTAACATTGTTAGAAGTGCTAGAGGATGCCACAAGACCCTTTTGTTTAGTATCATAACCTAATCCCATTTTCTTCGGATGAACATAAGCTTCTATTAGTTGTAGTATTCCTTGTTCTGTCACACCAAGGCCTTCCCCCTAATAGTTGTGTTTTTCAGCAAACTTGGAAGGCTGGGGATAGTCCTCTTAGAAGTACTCTTTTAAGGGGGGAGATGGTTCTGGTTCTTCACAATACACCCATTGGTTGATGTCGTCTTCAATTGTATCTTGTTGCAACCCAGGAGAGCGGAAAGTGTTGGACCCCACAATTGGAGCTTTGAGGGTGATTGTTTTTTCTTCAGTTTTTGGAACTAACTAAGATGGTTGCCCATATGTAAGTGGCAAGGGTGGCATGGTTGCCACATTCAATGTTGTACGCATTTTGTACTCACCATATCCCTTGTCAATAATATGGACCTTAGTGATGGTGGAGCCAGGTGTGGATGATGGTATGGATGAAGGGGTGGATGGTGTGGTGTTTAGTGTGTTGGTGAATGGATGAGAATCGGATGTTTGAGATGCCCCCATTTCTACTCTAGGGTAGTAATGTGAGTGTAGAAAGGAAGATTCTACGACATGGAAATATTCAAACGACTGAGGGTCAACATGTATGGTTACTTTCATTCCTTGAAATGGGAACTTCAAACATTGATGGTAGGTTGATGGGACGACTTGCATAGAGTGAATCCATGGCGACCAAGGAGGATGTTAAATGGAAGTTCCAGGTCCAGAACATAACACATAGTATACTATACAATGGGACCTAACTAAATAGGAAGACAAATAGTTCCCTCTGAATCTCATTCTACGTAATCATATGCCTTAATGGTGATAACCTGATTATTTAGCTCAGCCTAGGTATATCCTACCTATTGTATAAAATTTAATGTACAAAGATTTAGGGTCGAACCATTATCTATCAGTACCCTTTTCACTTTATGACAATTTACCCCGACCTCAAGATGAAGGGGGCGGTTATGACTTGAGTCAAGGCATGGCATGTCCTAACTGAAACCTAACTGGTGGGTTGTGGACAGATTTCATACCAACGCTTGGAACTGTGTGGGATCAGTATCATAAAGGACTTGGGTGTTTTGTAAGGCTTTATTCAAGATGTCTTGATGCACAGGGGAAGACCTAAGCAAATCTAGGATAGAAATATGAGCTCAATTCTTGCCTAAGTGATCAAGGATGTTGTATTGTGAACTAACGGATGGTAGTTGGGTAGATGTAGGAGCGGCTGGGACCGTGATGCGGGTCCGACAGGTGGTAACAACACATTGTGGATCTTTTCCTTTGATGCATATCATGGACACACATGACTCCACTTGTTCTATGTATGTGACCACACCTTGGTAATTGTATGGCACATTTTTATAACTATATTATTTTTGTTTTTATTTTGATTATTGTTGTTGCTAGGGCTAGGATTGGAGTTGGATGTATTGGGACCCTAATTGTGTTTGGGAAAAGCATTTTGATATATTTGGAGTTGAGCATTGGACGAAGACGTCGTGTTAGCATCCACATGGATTTCACCCCGATCTATGAGATTTTGGATGTATGTTTTCAGATTTTGACACTTATCCAATGTGTGCCCTTTGATCTTGTGAAAGTCACAATACTCGTTCTCTTTGAACTAGGTCGGCTTGGGCTTGGACTCGTCGGGGGGCTTGGTTATAGGATAAGTGATGGGGTATTTGGCTTGCAGGATTTTGTTAAACACGACGCTAAGGGGTTCTCCCAACTGAGTGAATTTTCATTTATTCCCCCCTTGGTTGTTTTGATTTGACTGTTGTTGAGGTGCACCTTGGGGCACGGATATAGCGTTCGAGATTGACCGATGCTGCTAAGGAGGATATTTTTGTGAGGTGGTAGCCACTTGGACATGTTTGGTGTGAATGACACCATCATTGATAGCATTCTTATTTTTATTCCAATATTGAGGTTTATCCCCAAATAATTTATCTTTATCAGAATTGAAAATATTTACTTGCCCTTTAGCAACAAGGGCTCGTTCCAGGATAGGACCCTTCTCTACGAGTGCCACAAAGGTAGTGATGCAGTGGAGTCAGAAGTTGTGAGCCATGTCTGGATGAGAATTTTTAATGAAAATGTAACCATGTATTTTTCCTGTAGTGGGGACTTCATCCAGCTGGCTAAGGCTCGCCATATTTGCAGATAGCTTATGAAGGTCTCTCCATCAAGCTATTTTTCTTTCAGGAGATCAAGCGTGTCAACATCCTTCTCTAGATTAAAAGAGAAGTGGGAGACAAATTTTTTAGATAGTTGCACAAAGGATTTGATGGATCCTTTTTCAAGGCCCATGAACTAGTTAAGGGCGACCCCTTGTAGGCTCTTAGGGAACAGTCAGATGAGATAATTGTCATTATGCATGACCTCTTGGCAATGGGCATAGAATTATTACAGATAGGCTTTGGGGTCCTTGGTTCCCTTGTACTTATCGAATTTTGGTATCTCAAAGTGTTTGGGAAAGGGAACCAAGGAGATGGAGGGATCAACAGGATAGGGACAAATGTCCTCAAACTTGAATGACTGCTTGCCCATCTCGGCCTGTAAATCCTTCAATGCATCTTTAAATTCTTCCAAGTCCTTATTGATGGGCGTTGTAGGAGTGGAAGTAGGCTGATTGTAGGGATAGTATTATTGGTATGATGAGGATGGCACTGCTACAGTTGGATCATAGGTGGGTTGAGATGAATGTGTGTGTTGATTCTAATTGGTATAAGTGGATTGTGGATTGATGTATGGTGGATAGGAGGATGAAGGATTGTGATGAGTGGAAGCCACTTGTTGTTAGGGTGGCTACTGCTGATAGTAAGAAGCAGTTGAAGTGTCTTGTTGTTGTGTAGGATTTTGGTAATACAAAGAGGTAGGACCCCCTTGTTGATGTGATGATGGTTTTTGGTAATAAGGGAGGGAGGGTGCACCCTGTCGGTAGGATTGTTGTTGATGAAGATATGGTGGATAAGAGTGGTATTGTTGTGAAATGGTGGGTTGTTACGTAACGTATGGGGGTGGATTTGATGGCTGCTAATAGGGATGATTCTCTGACGGTGAAGGATTGGTGTAAGGTAGTGATTGAGTCCACGTTTGGTTTTGACTAGTCTGATGAATATTTAAATTAATATGGGATGGAGAAGTGTATGTGTTGGATGGATGATAAAGGTATTTTGTAAGTGGATTATTTTGTGTTTACATAGGGATATGTATATGCTACTTATTATGCCTTGCATAACCACCCCATATTTTGACTTGGTCAAAAGGGGTCCCCCTTTTTTGACATTTTTTGTCCTTAGTTGATTTTCAAACAAGGTGTGGAATATTTCTTATCAAAACACTTTGGTTTCTTTTGTTTTATTGTTCTACCGGAACTGAAGCCAAATCAGGTTTTGTAACTCTTTTCATCGATTCCATTTTCATCCCGGTCTCGAGGGTGTTTTAAGTCTTTTAGGTTTTATATTTATCGGAGCCGAAGCTGGAGTAGAATTTAAGCTTAAATGTAAGTCAAGTTTCAAAATCAATTCTCTTTTCGCTTCCGCTTCCACTTTTTATTTTGTGTGTTTGACTTAAGTTTTTATGTTGAATTTTCTTACTTTGGTCTTTTTGTTTTATTTTGACTTTTTGTTTCGCTTTCTTTATTGTTGGCGGAATTGGAACCGGAATGGGAACCAAATGTGAAACTTAGAGAAAGTTTCAAAAACAATTCCAACTACGACTCCAGTTCCACTACTTTCGGTCGTTGACTTTACTAAAGTCGCACAATAGTGATGTGCCAATTCCCCTATAATTTTGACTCCGCTCTGCCTCATTAATGACATTAATTACAGGAGCTCTGCATGTATGAAACTGTGATTTTTTACCTTAATTAGGGATTAACTTGAAGTTATCCTCATTGTTAAAAGATCAAGAGTGAACTAGAGCTACAGTGAAGTGTTTTCACGTGTGATTCGATCGGAAGAGAGGTAATTGCGTGTGAGATTGCTTTAGGGGACTAATCTATTTATTTGTTGTTGAGGTAGGGTTTCTTATTCTTTTCTTTTGTTCTTTTGCGTATTGTTTCATTCGGGTTGTTTGCGTGAGTTCATGACGAATTGAGATTTGTTTGAGTTCCTATGGTTTGTGTTGTTTATTTACTTTTTTGTTTAAGTTTGTTTGTTTTGTTTTTGGTTTTGTTTAGTGAGTTAGTTTTTCAATTTATTTGTTTTTCCTCATAGTCGTTTTCACATTTAAACGTGACCGTACTATGATGCTCTAGGTTTTAAATGGCGTAGATTAGTTGTAGTAGTTTTCTTTAAATGACTTGGTAGATTACGTTTTAGCTTAAGATTTATATTACACATTGTTGGGTTAATTAGAATTAGATTTAGTTCATGCCCTAGGTTGTTAGAGGTTGGGTGTTGAAAGTAGGGTTTTCGCACGTTTTCTATTTTTGAAAATGATGCCCTAATTGGTTTTGTTGTCTTTCGGTCATATGGGTAGCTCTTAAGTTTATGTTTAGAGCCCTTTTTGGTTTTCAAGCAACAAAGGTCTTAAAATTATGGTATTATCAATTATCATGTCGAACGCTTTTATGATGTCATGATTACCTTGAGTAGAAGTGGGATCAGAATCAATTTAGACTTTGAACCATGTTTTTGTAGTAAGTATCAATTCCATTTCCATCCCGTCTCTAGCTTCGCTCTCAGTAGGAAAGAACTTTCAGAATAATGTTAACCCAGGCGGAACCAGAACCGGAACGGAATCCACATTTGGAAAATCTTCATAGAACATAATCAGGTTTCGTTTCGATTGTAGTTCCGGTTACCATTCCAACTCCAACTCCGGTCCCGCCTTGTTATTGTTGCAATTTCAATAATTGTTTTGACTCCGACCCCGATAGTGTTTTAAAAGAGACTGTTTAAGAGTGTTTTTTGCCTGGTTTTGCCTCTGGTATATATGTGAAGGGTAAGATTTGAAAGCATATTTTGTTGTATCTATCCAAAAATCTAATTTAAGGTTTTGATTGCAGGTAGCTAAAGGATGTCAGGAATATCAGGGGAGGCTTCTCGGAGGAATCAACCTGCAGATACTTCAAAGGCATCAGCTAAGACCAAGAAGATCAAACCAGAGCAGCTGCCTTATACTCTGAGGTATAAGCATAAGGGTCTTGTGGTCACAGCTAGTAAAGTGGAATCTGAATGGGTTGATATCACTGATACCAACTTGGGTCCATGAAATTAGGAGGAGCTATATTCAGAGACTTTTATAGAGGTCACAGGAAGAAGACAAAGAATAGTGGAGTTTGGCCTAGCACACATTGTTGTATTTCCACTTTCTATCCAATGCCCAAAATTGATTATGACAACAGTTGGGGCTTATAATCCTATCACTAGACAGTGTGTGGATTCCCAAGATAATGTCATCATAGACCTGACACCACAGATGTTCCAATACATGTTCAATGTTCCCAACCCAAAGAATCTGGCACACCTGAAGGAGGCAAAGGCCTTGGAGATATACAACAACAATAAGGAAACAAACAAGGCCCATTTGAACAAGAAATGGCTGAGGACAAAAAATAAATCTCTAACCAAGCTTGCATATCAGCCAAAGAGGGCAAGTTTCTACAAGGAAGTGGTTGATATAATAATGATTCTATCAAGGGTCTTTGGAAATCGAGATGATTTCCATTTCAAGGAATGGATGTTTCCTTTTGTTCAAACAATCTTGGATGGGAGACAATAATTAATCCCTCAACCCTCAACCCCTAAACCCTAATCCCTCAACCCCTATACCCTCTTAATCCCTCAACTCTCAACCTTGAACCCTTAAACCCTAATCCCTCAACCCCTATACCTTCTTAATCCCTCAACCCTCAACCCTCAATCTTTAAACCATAATCCCTCAACCCCTATACCCTCTTAATCCTTGAACCCTCAACCCTCAGCCATTAAAGCCTAATCCCTCAACCCCTATACCCTCTTAATCCCTCAACCCTCAACCCTTAAACTTTAATTCCTCAACCCCTATACCCTTTGAATCCCTCAACCCTCAACCCTTAAACCCTAATCCCTCAACTCCTATAACCTCTACCCTATAACCTATTAATCCCTCATCCCTAAACCCTAAACCCTTATACCCTAACCCATAAACCCTCTACCCTCTACCCTCAACCCTAATCCCCCAACCCTTAAACCCACTAAGTTAACTCTCTACCCTAATCCCTCAACCCTCTTGACCCTTAAACCCTTAAACACTCAACCCTAAATCCTCGACCCTCAACCCTAACCCCTTAAACCCTAAACTATTAAACCCTTTACCCTCTACCCTCTACCCTCTAACCTCTACCATCAACCCAATACTCTCTACCCTAAACCCTAATCCCCCAACCCTTAATCTCTCAACCCCTATAACCTCTACCCTATATATTGGACCCTCAACCCTAATCCCTTGACCCTATACCTTAAACCCTCAATTTTCAACCCTCAACCCTTAAACCCTCTACCCTTTACCCTATACATTAAACACTCAACCCTCAATTCTCAACCCTCAACCCTTAATCCCTCAACCCTCAATCCTTAAACCCTAAACCCTCTACCCCTTACATTGGACCCTAAACCTAATCCTTCAACCATATACCCTCAAACCTATACCCTAGACCCTCTACCCTCAACCAAGTAAACCCTTAACCCTAAACCCTTAACCCCAAACCTTCAACCCTAAATGCTTAAAAGTTAAACCTTCTACCTTATACCCTCAACCAAATACCCTCTACCATCAAACCTATTCCATCAACCCTCAAACCTTAAACCCTAATACCTAGAAACCATCAACCCTATAGGTCCTCCACCCTAATCCCTCAACCCTATACCCTCAACCCCTATCACTTTCTCTCTATCTATACATCTCACCTCTCCCTCCTTCCCTCCCTCCCACCCTCTCTAATTGTCTCTATCTACCATCTCCCTCTTTCTGCGTACCTCTCGTTCAATCCCTACCACCCTCTCTCACTCCCTCTATCCATCTCTCTTTATTTCCCTCCCACTCCATCCCACTCTCTCCCACTACCTCTCTCTCCCTCTCTCTCATGTCTCTTCCTCCCACCCCCTCTCTCTCTAAGGTCTCTCCCTTTGGCAACCTACCTAGGTAACTCTCTTTGTCTCTCTCCCCTCTCTCTATCTATCCCTCCAACCCTACCTAGATAAGTCCCTCTCACTCCACCCCCCTCTTTCTCTACCTCTATCAGGTCACTCCCTCTCACACCCTCTCCCTCTCTTAGGTCTCTCACTCACACTCCCTCTCTCTCCCACTCCCTCTCTCTCACACTCCCTCTCACTACCTATCTCTCAAGTCTCTCCCTCTCACCCCCCTCACACTCTCAAGTCTCTCCCTCTCACACTCTCAAGTCTCTCCCTTTTGCACCCTACCTACATAACCCTCTCTTTCTCTTTGTCTCTCTCTCCCTCTCCCTCAATTCTCTCTCTCCCACCCCCTCTCTCTGTCTCCCTCTCCCTCAATTCTCTCTCTCTAACCCCCCTCTCTCTCGCTCCCTCCCTCTATCCCTCCCACCCTACCTAGCTAAGTCCCCCTCAATCCAACCCCTTCTCTCCCACGCCCTCTCTCTTAAACTCTCACTTCGACCCCCTCTCCATCTCTCTAGACTCTCTCTAAATTCTCCCTTCGTCTAAAGACATACATACAAGCATAATACATATGTACACATAATCTTACATCCATACAAGCATACATACATACATGTACATAAAAATATATCAGCATACATTAATATATTAGCATTTAACATAAAGTAAGCATTTAACATAAAGTAAGACATAGCGCGAGCACGTTATAACGCACTCGCGTTATATGCTAGTAGACATGTTCCCCGCAAAAGCAAAAACCATGTCAAAAGTGAGATATAACGCGAGTGCATTATAACGCGCTCGCGTTATATATTGCTTTGGGAATTACTGAACTTTAAGCTTGGTATTTGCCTTGGAATACCAGCCCGAAGGCTTGGAGGGCATTCCCAACGACCAGAGACATGTTTTTAAAAAATCCACCATATTTCTCATAATCGAGTTCGTGCTCACCGTCAGGATTGCACATGGTTCAATATCAAAAAAATCGAGCACATGGGTAATGTTGGGTTATCTCTTAGCTATCCAATGATGTAATTTTTTTCACTTTCTAAAAATGTTAAGTCTTTCATCCATAATTTATTTTATTTGTATGTCTTTTTTTTTGCCAAAAAGCAGTGTTTGGTATATTTTTTGTTATAAATTAACCGTTCATCAATTTTTCAAATAAATTACATTTTTAGAAACTAGACTCCATTCTACAAAATTAAAAAATTAAAAAAAAAAAAAATCAATTAGTTTCCAAAATTTTTAGGGGTAGTACGGCCAAAATTCTATTTTAAGGATATGTCCACTTCGTAAATTAGTAAAAAATCAAATATTCATTAAAAAATTATCAGAAAAATCGTGCATCAACTACATACTGTTAGCTAACTTTAGACCATTGCGATTTTAAAAATACTAAAAAAAAATTCACCGTATGAGGGTTGTACAAGAGTTGCTATGTTATGTTTTTTTGACAAAAACAACACCAATTTGTTTACGTCCCTCGTTTGAACCCCTTAATCTCAATCATTTTCAAAATAAATTAGTAGTTTAGAAAGTAGACTCGGAGCACTTGAATCCTTCTTTTTGTTCCATCTCAAAATTTTGAGTCTAAGTATCCTCAATTTCACATCCAAGGTCAGTATTTCCTAATTTCAAAAAAAAGTTGTCCACTTAAGTCCCTTTTTTGGGAACCATCTTGGTGCACCTACCCAAGTGATAAATTATATATCTACAGTGCTTGTAGGATTAATGACAAATCATAGTTTCATACACTATTTTATTTGTGTGGGTGTTCTTATTTCCATATTTGTATTGTGCGAGTACCATGCTTTTGCATGTTTTGTAGCTTTGCTTGATGTGCAAGGGACGAGGCAAACAAGGTAGTTTGTTGGGATATTATGACTGCTTATTACTTTATTTCATATATAGGTCCTTTGTAACCACTCTGGCTTTTCAAGAGAATTGTTCATAGGAGAGCCATTAAATAAGTGCTCACCTTGTGTAGGCAGGGGAAGACAACTATATACACAATATGCAGGAAAGGGAATAACAAACAAGTGAAGGTGGATGCATGATATATATATCATATAGTGGAACTAAGTCCTCTATTGGTGTAACATGTTGTCCCACTGGATTTTCCTTCTCTACCTCATTATTGCATTTGTACATGGGTACCTGATCGGGCCTTGTTGCCGGGACCCATTCATGCTTTCTTGCATTCATCTTAGTTTTAGGTGCATGCATTTTTAGTCTCCCTAAGTTGCACTTATGGGGGGCTATTAGTGTAATTAATATTTAATTACACTTGCATAACTTTACTTAGGTTGAGCTATTTTTAGGTCAACATTAGGGTTGCATACTTTGCTTTTATAAAGCAAATCATCTCATTGTAATATTGAATTCTGAATATTATCAATTTTGCACATCCGCATGCAAAGCTCTGCTTTTTTATGTTTTCTCTTTTATGGAAGGTGTTTAGGTTTACATGTATGATCTAGGGTTTCTAACATGGTATCAGAGCCTTGACATGCAGCCCCTTCTCAAATTCTGGAGAAATTCATTATAGAGTTCGTTCGGGGTTCCTCGAGGATTTCATGCCTTGAGTTCATCTATGCAGCGTTTTGGATCATATTGGGCTTCACCATTGGATTCAGAGTGCTAGAAAAAGTCAGGTTTGGCTTTCATTTTGCAGATTTTTGTCATGATTTGCTAGATCTGTGAGGGTTTCAAGTTCGGTGTTTTTTTGCAAGCTTTGGAGGTAGCCTATTTTTTGGAGCATCCTGGAGCAAAACGGACACCGCCATCGCGTTCGCAGCACCTCAAAAACCTAAGATCGCCCTTCATTTTGCCGATTTTGGGAAAGTTGATTCGGAAGGCAAAATTTTTTTACCATGGAAGCTATACGGCCTCCCCATCACGCATTTCGAGGCAAAAATGGCACAAAAAATCAAAAAACGTGTTGGTTTTTGGGCCGCCCACACAGATGGAAGGCGCCACCCGGTGGCCACTGAGTAGCCACTGCTCCACCGCCGGTCCGCCACTGCCGAGCGGCGCTCAACCCCTCCGGCCACTGGTCGGCCCAGCCCCCGCAAGCTCCAACACTCGCCGCCACGGTCAAATGGGGGACCGGGCGCTACGCATCCAGCCCCCGACCGGCTTCTGCACATCCCACGTGGTCATATGGATGACCAGGGGCTCCACCCCAACCCTCTATCCGCTAGCCCCTGGTCGTATGCAGGACCAGGGGCCGAATTTTTTTAGCCCCTTGGGCTGCTTGCAGGCCTTATTGGCCATTATGGAGAACTTTCACCAAATCGGACATAACTTTTGTGTACGGTGTCCTTTTTTCACAAACAAGATACCATTGGAAAGCTGATTCCGACGCAAATCCTGTGGTGTAGGTTATTTTATCTGATTATGCTCCAGTATTATTTTGCAGGTCCTTGAACTCAGAACTTCTATTTTTCACTCGAGAGGGCATATCTTTTGACTTGGTGATCCTTTTTTCACCATTCTTGCGGCATTGGAAAGTTGGTTCAGTCCTCTACATAGATCTAAGGTATTTTTCTATTTTATATTTATGCATGTTTAGGCATTCTCTCCTTTTGCAGTCATTGGGGATTGTAATAAATGAACTGATATAAAGTTCCTTCAAGGGGGTTTCTTGCATAATAATCTTCATTGTGTTTTGATGACAACTCACATGGGTTGTAATCTGGTTTCTTAGTTTCTTTTGGCCACATTTTTGTTTGAGCTTGACACATATTAGATTCATTTTGGTTCACACTTTAGATTGAGAGTCTATGGTTAATGATCTGCATTGGATCCATCTCAGTTTGAGGGCCACTACATTTGTGGTTAATGTTCCAGAGTCTTTATGGTACTTTTTCCCATGGAAGAGTTTTAGTCTTATTTTGACTTTGGCATCGAGATTCACGGCTTCCAGATTATGTCATCATCATATCATCTACTGTTGCTTCATGGATTCCAGGGTTGTTCCAGTTTGGAGTGTTTGAGTGTTCTATGGCATTGGGTCTGTTGTTGCATCATTATGATTCCGATATGGTTTCTTGTAGACAAAAGTATCTTTTCTTGCTTGCCAGATTACGGTTCTAGTGTTACTCCACAATGTTCTTCCAATGCTTCTTTGTAGCAGTCATCTCATTGTAGGGGGGGTTGTCCCACTGGATTTTCCTTCTCTACCTCATTATTGCATTTGTACATGGATACCTGATCAAGCCTTGTTGTCAGGACCCATTCATGCTTTCTTGCATTCATCTTAGTTTTAGGTGCATGCTTTTTTAGTCTCCCTAAGTTGCACTTATGGGGGGGTGTTAGTGTAATTAATATTTAATTACACTTGCATAACTTTACTTCGGTTGACCTATTTTTAGGTCAACATTAGGGTTGCATACTTTGCTTTTATAAAGCAAATCATCTCATTGTAATATTGAATTCTGAATATTATCAATTTGCACATTTCATGCAAAGCTCTGCTTTTTTGATGTTTTCTCTTCTATGGAAGGTGTTTAAGTTTGCATGTCTGATCTAGGGTTTCTAACATAACATACCATTTTGTTTGGAAAGAGCTAGTCATTTTCTTAAGGAAATTTTGAAAGCCTTCTTTAAAATGAAAGTTGAGAGCTCTTTAACATCTTTTGCAATGGTATATGAAAAGAAACTTCTATGTGTTAATTGAGTATAGACCTAAAAAAATTGCATCCCAAAAGGTAAAAACTATTAAATAGCGATTTGAGTCAAAATCATTCAAACAAGTCTTAAGAGGAATCACAAGGCTTAATTGAGTATTACTGATTGTCACTTTAATGCTTTTCCACATGAGATACTAACTCATGATTTATTTTTTTATGGTTACAAAATATTGTACCCCATTTTGAATCTTGAAATGTAGGGACTCTTGGAGTGTATTTAAGGTGGGAACACAAGACTTGCAAATACAAAGTGGTCTTACCAGGTTTGGGCCATGTTAATGCTAATATGTTCTTTTGTTTACTTAGATAGGATACTATAATGTGGAGTAGAAAAGAATAGTTTATATACAATTAATTATTGGTTACAGGGTATGTGTAGGATCATGATGGGCCAAAAAGTGGCGATATATAAGTGATATGATGGCCCATGTGGCTGACGACTTTTTTTTAACCCAAAATTGATGAAACAAAAAAAGGTTTATAAAGGAGATTCTCATATTTCCACCAATATAAATTATGCTTTACTTTGAATTTAATAAATTATTATTATTCATTTTCTATTTGAATTATGACTAAAGTCTTTATTGATAGGCTGATTGAAAATCATTTATAGTTTCCAAATGGTATCACTTTTTTTGAATCTGAAACATGTGTCACATTCTATGCTTCACATACTATAGGATTATAAAAAAAATTGAATTTCATAAAGTTTTGACCAAGTTAAGGTGGTTAGACATACAGGTTTTTATATTTTTTAAAAGTTGTAATAAAAAATTCATAATTAATTATTTACTTGAAAAAAATTACAAAAAAATATGAATCACATCAAGACATGAGTCTTCTACTTATATATAAAATCTTATAATAAAATATTATCATTTTATTGTGGTTAGGGTGGTCAGACAGACACCTACTTCTTATTTTTCCTTGAAATTTTAAGTACTACTGCATTGAAATTTCAAATTTTCACCAAATAGAATTTTTTAAAAATAAACCTAGTAGTTTAGAAACTACATTCAATTTGCTACAGATTCTATTCTTACATATTTTTGAAATAATATAGATAACTTATTCATTTTTTTACGTAAAGTTTCCTAACTCTGATTTTCTGAATTTTCATCTCCACTTAAGGGCCTTTTTTTTCCATGATGATCCTGCACATACCCTACATGTTTTAGATACAATAAATTTTTTTTGGAACACAAAAGGATTAAAGTCATTAATTTTGGATCAAATATGTCATCTTTTGTCTTCGTACTAAGTGGGTTGATACTTGTTCTTTGCATATGGTCAACATTGGATATATATATAGAAGTAGAACATCTAATAGAGATAAGTAGAGAGATGCTTTGATAACTGGACATATGATAGGCAATGCTTAAATTTAAAGTGTATTTTTGGCTATATGCCAACCAAGATTGGAACTAAGGTTGAGTATTTTTTCTTCCTAACATCCTATAGTACCATATGTTACTTCTTTGCAATGTGTTACAATTGGGAAAAACAATAAAGAGATTCTTTGATAAATGGGCATTTGACAAAGAGTGCTTAAATTTAAAGCCTATTTTTGGCTGCATACCAGTGAAGATTTGAACTAAAATTGATTATTTTTCTTTCATAACATCCCACTAGCACCATAATTTTATATATACTCCTTTGCAAATTATAGCAATTGGATTATTTTCTTTGTTGCATTTCACCTGTAACTAGTGGATCTAGGTTCTTTTTCATTGTTTTCTCTTTAGATTATAGAAAAACTTAAATTTATTCCTTCATATCCAAGAAAAATGAGCATGAGATTTAGGCATAAAGGATGTTCTTTTGGAGCTCAAATGTGAAAGGGTGAATCATATTAAATGGATTACAAATTTGTGGTACAAAATTTTTGAGAGAAATGATTTGTTTGGAATCTTGTGATTTATCATGGTTGATGATACATGTCCAACTAAATTTGTAATGCTTTTCTAATGTATATGTATATCTTACCTTTTGTGCATGCAGGTTGGTTTGAAAGGTGAATCAATGGACCTCCATATAATACTAGGGCATTCCTCTATTGAATGGATGAAAGTAGTTGTTCCTCAGAGACAACCACTAACATGGTACAAGGTATGCTCCTGGTGTTAAATGTTAAATCCATGATTTTATGTCACCAACCATTGGGACCATGAAAATGTTTGCATAGTTACAATTTTATACATTGTTTAACTTTTTTCTTTAAAATCTATTGTACAGGTAGTATTTGATACACCTTTCCAACTCAAGTTTTACCAACCTAGTTGGATTCTATGGTCAACAAGTAGTTCTTTACCTTTTCCAATTTGTAATGATCATTTTTCCAAGGATCCTATATGATTTCCAGTTTAGTAGATCATGCCTAGAAAGTTGTAGTTACCATGTATATAAAAATATTTAAAAGCCAAGTTTGACTAGTGAGACACTTATGTTACAAGAAAGATGCTCTACAAATGCATCAACAGTTAATATCCATTTTAGCATATATAGCTAATTTAAGAGCCCAGATCTAGCTTGCTTTCCTATTGACTTTATTTTTTATGGCATATTTTTCATGGGCATATGTTCTTTTCTAAATTCAGGGTAAATAAAATGAATTATAATTAGTTTATTTAACTAAATGAATTGAATTTAGAAATATTATTTAAATATATTATAAAAAATATAAAGATAGTTTAAATATTTAACTATGTGGGGTAGGAATATATTCTATTGTATCATATCCACCAATTATATAACCAACATCTATACGGACATTCAAAAATATTACTATTAATTGAACATAATAATATGACACTAAAGAAGATAAAATACTTTTAAATTTTTAACTTATTACTAATATTTATATTTTATATGTCTTGTATATATATATATATATTATATTTTTAATATCTCCATTTTGTAAAATTCTTGTAAATTTTTAACTTATTATTAATATTTTTATTTTATATGTCTTACATATCTAGTCAAAACGATTTATATGTTAACAAATAACTATGTTTAGTAATATTTTTTTAAATATGACCTTCTTTGTTTCTCACAATATGACACTCACTTTGCTCATTTCCCTATTACTACCTTGACAAATAAACTCTCCACCTTCATACTAAACCAATTTAAATTTTTGAATTACTTTTATATAAAAATTTATTAATATTATTTAACAAACACACAAAAATATGAAATTTAATATACACTCGTTTTGACAAGTTTTAATGCACAAAAACATTAAGCGAATTTCACAATATCAATGACATACTCCAACCTCTATATTTTACTTTTCAAATGATATAGTCTTCTATTTCATTTGTTTCCATTTTTTATGTTTAATACAAAACTCTAAATTTCAACTAAAAGTAATCAACATATACTAAAAACTTAACTTACATCTAAGATTTACTAGACCTATTCATTTTACAAATCTTTAATCATATTTTCCTTTCCCCTTCCAACCTAAAAACTCCTTATTTGACGGTAGGAACTCGACGCACTGTCTCTCTTGTTTACTTTGATTCAGTTAAAAAAAAGACCACCAAAATTTCAGATTTCCGTCAAAGTCGTCACATTTCATTTCACTTTTCGTATTCTGTCCTTTTCTACCATAATATTCCACACAATTTCAGTGGTGTAGCGCAAATTGCGTTAAAAGCAGAATAGAGTATGATGTGAAGGCTGGTGAGTGGTGATGACTCTTCATAATTCCAAGTTGTTTTATTGTGGGGTCCACCCCAGAAACATAAGGTTAGATGGAGCATCTGAAAGAAAAAGTGAATTGCATTAATTCAATTCCGCAGGGGGTGTCAGAACGTGGGCAGATCAAGTTACGTCACATCAACGCACAACAAACGATGTAATGAATATGGGGAAGAAAAATCAAAAGAAGAAAGAAAAGTAGGGACTAGCTGTCGGCCACAACTGGACGAAGCTGTCAATCCACGAGAATGGGCCCACTTGATTGCGACTCAAGATGTAAGAAAATTGCGCGGTAGATTAGGATTATGGAGTTTGTCTCGAGCAAAGTTAGAAAATGTACATTGAAATTGCCTTTTCACAGAATTAATGATTTAGGGTTCCACCAAAAAGTCCAATATAAGTTTGATTAAGGTTTCTTTATTTAAACTAGGTAATATGCTTTAATATATAATGTATAATACATATAACGCATGTATCTCTTATAATGACTTTTACTTTCAAGATATATATCTATATCTATCTATATACAAAGGTTAAGGTTCAGTTTTAGGTTTTAATGGAATAAATAATTTTATATTATATTATATTTTATTTTAAAATATTAATAATAAAAAAAAATTATAAAACATATTTTAATTGTGAAATGATTATTGAACACGTTGCGATTATTAGATTTTTAAATAAATATAATAAAATTTTAATTTTAATTATAGAATTATGCATAACTATGAATTATGAATATTAGTTTTAATATTTAATTATTATTTTCTATAAATTTGATATCTACATGTTTTTATTCAGAAGGGGATAGCATAACCTTGGTCATGGACTTCTTACTTCTTTCTCTTTTTGGGATTTATCCCATGTTTAAATTTCATGTTCTAGTTGATTAAGATGGGATTAAAAAATGAAGAACACTCAAAATTCACTCTCTCAATTTCATATGAATTTAAACTAGAAACCTAAATGAAAGGCCACTATTTATCAAATAGTCATGCTTTTATGGCAAGAACATTAATCAAAACAACAAATATGGAAATTTTTATCACAAACCATGACATGATTCATATCCAAATTTTCATTCACTTTAAAGGTGCTCCCTTTTATGAGAGGGAGTGAGTTGAGTTCTCAAATCAATAACTAACACTACTCAAGAAGGATGTGAGATGATTGAAATCATCTTGACTCGTATTTTTTTTATTTATTGATAGCCAAACAAACCAAACACATTCAATGGTTTCCCTAGACAACAATGAAGACCCTATCTTGTATGAAGTAAATCGCTAAAGAGATCGAAGGGTGCTAACATATTTCACCAAACTTATGCATTTCAACAAAAATTTACACATGAAATTTTCAAATCGCATTCATGTTTGCAGCTCAAGTTGACTAACCACTTAAACATCTTCTCCACCACAAACACCTTCACATTCCTTCATTAAATTTTCCTAATCCCTATCCATTTATTGCCTATCCCCTCACACACCTTCATTCAATTTTCCTCTTTTGGGAAAGACCCTATGTACTTTAGGCACATGTGTCTTTCTTCCAAAAGTACCCAAAAAGAATTTAAAATTTCTTTATTCCTCCTCTTGTCCTAGAAGCAAGACCTTTATGACCTTGATCCTCCCCACATCCACACGATACCTTTTGAGGTATAATCTCCCTCTCAAGCCTCCACATAGTGACACTTGTCACCATCTTAGGCTTGAGAGATCACCTATCCCACATCCCTTCTCATGATTCCACTTGGCATCATCCCATGAGTTGAGATGTCTTAACCACCCCTAGCCATTAATCTCCCTTCAACCAAACTCATCCCTCCATTCATCTCATCCCATTTCATATGCTAAAACACTTAGCCATTTTGACGACCCTACATCTTTTAAGTAATTTGGTAATGTTATGCTACTAAAATTTTGTTGAGAACACATCAAATGTGATCAAATTGGGGAAATCTATGTGTTGAGGGCTTTATCATATTGGTTTCATTGAATTCATTGAAGTTATGATCTCTCTTAGGCCCTAATCTTGATTCAGATTGTTTGGTTCTTTGTTTTTGTTGGGTTTTCATTGTGATTTACTTTCATTTTAAACATGAATTACCTTGCACACATTATGGCACACCTTGTGGGACCCACGTCATAGGTTTGCTAACATCATTTCAAAGTTTGTTTGAAAGTTTCATTTGTAAGTTTTTGCATAGGGGCAACTGCGCTCCCAGAAAAGCAAATATGCTTTGCAAATGGGTGGCTCTACCTTATAGAGGCAACTCCACTTTGACTCTTTAGTATGTAGACACCCTTCCTAGATAATAGTGAAATCTACATTTATAGAGGTGAATCCACTTTAGAAAAGTGGATACGCCTGCACAGAGGCGAATATGCACCTAACTGAATACACTCTAAAGGGAGGATATGTTTGCATAGGGGCAATTCTACCCTTAGGTGGATCTGAATAGGATAGGAAACTTTGCGAGGATTTTTTGAATTTTCTAGAGAGTTGTCAGCAAAATACCTTGCAGATGAGACTACCAACTATCGCGGATCGACTAGTTACACAACGATGTAGTGAGGGACAACCCACTAGATGAGGTATGAAATTGTTTCCACTCTAGCTTATCATATTAGTCAATTTTTTTATATTTAGACTATTTTTGAGTAGCATAGGCATCCAATTAGTGCGATGGTGTCTAGTCGCCATGTTGGCATCCTTCAGTCACACAATCATCTTGCATGTGTGCTATCATTGACCAGTTCAACCTCAGATGCCAACGAGTCATGTAGATTGTCTTTACAACGTGTTGTAGTCTCAAAGACAAACTTAGAATTTTTTTTGATGATGTAGAGTAATTTTTTTAATGATGTAGAATACAATATTTTTGAGATGTAGATTGCTGACATGGGATTTTATGTTTTTGCAAGGGTTTTTTGAGATCAAAGAGCACAATAGCAATGTGATTTGTCATTGTTACATAGCTGCAACAATGATATCAAATCCGATGAGTATGATCTATTACAGTAGGTCGATCTATGGTGGGTGTATACTATGTTGGAGATTTGATTCTATTCTCCCATGCTTATGGCTCTTATGGAGATATAGGATGCATATACCTCCACATTTCATCTCCCCATCAAGGAGATGATAGTGACCTTAGAGGATGTCTACCACATCCTACGCCTACCCATCTATAGAGAGAGGGTGGCATACGAGGAGGGCCGAATGGTCCAAGATGTCCAAGCATCACAATAATACTGCCTAGATTGCATAGTCTCGAAGGATATGATTGAGCATATCTACATGGGGTAGCTTGAGCAGCGTTGTGTAGTGATGCCCCTAGTTTTTCGTGTGATGATCATGATCGTTGCACTACGGGTTGTAATGGATAGGCAAGGCTCACATCATCACCCAATCCTCACCCACTACATCAAAGTGATGGAGGATCAAAGGACTATATTCATTTGGGATCAAAGCATGTTAGCCTACCTATATCATGACCTCATGTTGTATGTACATTTTAAGTACCACAACATTACCACTTGCACGCTTCTTCAAGTGTGGGTATTCAAGCACATACAATGCATATGAATGACTAGATACCCCTAAGGCATAGCACATGTATTCCCTTAGGTGCATGTGTACCCACTAATTCGTGACTGGTGGTACACTAATTTATTTTTTTGGTGGCAAAGGATAGATGTTTTGAGGAGCAAGGACATCAGATGGTGGCCTTATAGGCAGATGGGGGTTTGGTTGTCTAACATGAGATAGTTGTAGAGGATGCAACACAATTGACTCTTGCACAAGAAGTTAGACTACACTATTGTACCATACTATTGACACCAAGTTGTTCAACAATTTGGGTAAATGCAGGCAATCCCTCCAACGACTCCTATGTATATATGATCCCATAGGAGTGTAAAATGAGAAGAAGATCACCCCCATTTGATCATCATGGATGTCACACTCATTAGCGATGATGGTTCAAATGAGGATGAGCTTGAGGTACTACTAATCAGTGAAGTCGACATCATAGTTGGCTTTTCCAATTGGTGGTGGACAACAAGTCCCACCTCGATTTCCTAACCAAGTTCTCTTATGATCAATGTTGGTGCTCAAAGGTCCAAGGGTGAGGGTCCAAGGAGAAATGGTGAGAAGGAGGAGGCAAAGGATAGAAAAGTATAGCAGAGGCTAAGGATAGGGTGACTTGTGGCATCACTTATACATGCTCCACTTGTCTTAATGGCACCACCCACCATCCAGACGGTTGTGCCTCCTTCGGTGATGATGCTAGGGTCAAGCATCACTTCCAACAATGGTGCTCCACTTCCAAACCCACACTAGCAAGCTGGAGACCTAAGTACGAGAATGGTACATATGTTATTTCATTACAGTTACTTTATTTCATACTTTCTCATATGTATATATATATATATGGGTGAACCCACAAAAGTGATTTACAATTTGAATGAGGAAGGAAAAATTCCAAAAAATGCCCCCACTCAAAAAAAAATCATTTTGAGGGGTTCGAACGAACTCAAAGTTCGAGCAAACCCAAAAGGGGTTCATTCGAACTAGGGTTTGATCGAACCCCTTTGAATGTGGAAACATGTGTTTTCCATTATGGAAGGGGGGTTCGCTCGAACCTTCGTTCAAATGAACTGGGGTTCGAGCGAACCCTTGGGGGTTCGATCGAACCCTTTAGGTTCGCTCAAACCCCCCTTTTCCCACCTTGCCACCTTCCCTCACAAAAAACTTCCAGATTTTTTCCCTTCGAAGCTCGGGTTGAGGATGGAAATGGAGGAGGCTTCACATACCCAACTGGAAGATGGTATTCCTTGGAACAAGTTATCCAATGAATATAATTATAATATGTTTTGGTTTTATTATGTATGTATTTTTTTAGTTTTGTTTAACATTGGTTTTTCACCAAAAAATCTATTTTTTTAGTTTTGTTAAACATTGGTTTTTCACCGAAAAATCAAGCTCTCTATTTTGCACATGTGGAAAAATAGCAGATTATCAAAATAAAAATTTTAAAATTATGTTTGTGTTGGGTATTGATGTCCTTGATCCATTAAAAAAAAATAAGAATTTCAATACATACAGAAAAAGTTATGTTGTATACAATCCGCCTATGTCTGAATTGCAATTGGTTTGATTTCAAAACTTGATTAAGGAAAAAATATTGAATAAAAAACTATGAGACCAAATTAAAGTGCTAGGTATCGTAGTTACAAGTCTAAATTTAAAAAAAATAGAATTGTATCCTTCATACAAAAAAAGTTATGTTGTATACGGTGAGTGTCAGTTTTTAAAAATGTTGTTTTTTGAAAAAAACTAGTTTTCGTGGGAGATGGAAAAATAAGTGCAATCTGATTCCAAAAAAATTAAAATATATATTTTTAGAATCTACAGAAAAAATGTGACAAGACTCCGGTTTTCATCATCTTCAAATTCCTCATGGTTTAGCCACTATAGGTGCCCGAATGTGAAGATTTAGTTAAAAATAATAATTTCAGTGTCCAGTTTGGCCAAAAATTGTAAACCACCATTGTGGGATCACCCATATGTGTGTGTGTACTCTAATGATATGGTACAAATATCATCCACTATCTCTATGGTTGCAATGTTCACACATAAGTGGCTCAATTTCTTTAGGTAGTGTATTTTAGAGGTAGTCCGAGCCATCCAAATCTGAGGGTCAATCCTAGATGCATACATGCCATGCACAACAGGGAACCATGCCCCATTATTTGAGCCTATAGTGCATTTCAGGATGACCTACAAGGATTCATAAGTGGAGATGGTCGAATAGATTGCTAAGCTAACTACGATGATCAAGTACCAGGACCAACGAGAGGTGGAGCTCCTCTTTACACTCATTGAGAAAGATCATGTTGTGACATGAGCTAAGAGTGTTGAGAAGACAAGTGATTCCTTGTAGATTTAGGTTGATGACCTCAAGAGGTAGTGATGACAACAACCATTGATCCTTAGGTACAACAACTCAGAGATGAGTTGTGATAGGCCCGAGAGTGAGAGCCATCACTGACAAAGCACATCACATCACTATGAGAGGAGGCAAAAGAGTTATGTGGAGATATCCATAGACTATGATAATAGAGTATGTCTATGTCACGATCTCACTGATCACACTCATATGCATCTATCCAACATCCTCCTTTACCACCACCAATGTTAGAGGGCTCAAAGAGCCATGCACTTAGGGTCTAGAGGCCCATATTTGTTCTACCATATTATTGATGTATAACATTTTTTAGTATACAGATATACAAACACCACATTTTATAGTGGTGTGATACATGTACATGACATTATTTTCTATATATATATGAGATTTTGGATCAAAATCATGATGTGTTCTTTATGTTTATGTGTCATTCATGTATGATTATGTGATGGATGCCCATATTAGATGTTATCATGATTTAATAAACACGTATTGGATGTATGCTTCATTAAATATAATGGTGATCTGATGTAAGAATAAAAGAATTAATCAAATACAATGCACATATACATAGCATAAAGATAAAACACATGAATAGATAATTCTTACTAAAATAAATTAATTACATACACCTATTTACATCATAACACAAATTAAAAGATAATGTGTTAATGAAGAAATGTCATAGCATAACATTGGACTACGACTCCTAGAAAGGGGACAAGTGCCATGTGCATGCCACATAGACTTTATGCATAGTATCTACGAAGATGCATTGCATTGACCGGTTCTTTTAGAGGAGTACCATCCATAGACGACAATCCATATGCATCAGAACCATACACAAAGGTGATTATATAAGGACCCAACCAATTAGGGTTGAACTTCCCCTTTTGATCAAAAGAAAAATTTGCAATACTCTAGTTCTCATAGAGAACAAGATCACCTACCTTAAAATTATGAGAAAGAAAACCTTGATTGTAATGCTTATAAATAGACCTTTGATAAGCTTGGAGATGTTTGAGGGACTAAAATCGGTGTTCATTAAGCAACTCAAGTTGTTTTAGACATTCAACATGGTAAGTGCCATCATCAATTAACCTTTTGAGGGAAACTCATAAAGACAAAATTGCCAACTCTAAAGGCCTGATAGCTTAGGCACCATACATGAGGTTATGCGGGGTTGTAATAGTAGTCATACACACACTCATGCAATAGGTCCATAAGGCGTAAATCAATTTAGTATTCCAATCTTTATCGTGTTTATTTACTGCTTTTTGAAGAATTAGCTCAAGAGTTTTATTAGACAATTTTTCTTGGACATTAGATGAGGATAGTAAGGTGTAGAAAATTGATGTTGAATATGAAAGATTTCTAAGAATTTCTTCATCTATTTTTTCTTAAATGAAGTATCATTGTCAAAAAAAGAGTAGAAGGCAATCCAAAATGAGCAATGATATTGTTTAGACGAAAGCTACAAATTTCTTTAGCACTAGTGGATCAAAATGGAATAGCTTCAACCCATTTTGTAAAGTAATCAATAGCTATGATGATGAAGGTATGTCCTTTAGAAGAAGGAGGTGATATTTTTCTTATAATATCTAACCCCCATTTTTCGAATGGCCAAGGAGAGGTATAATTCTAAAGCTCTTGTGTAGGAGCTCAGATGGGATTGTTGCATTGTTGACATGAGGACATTTCTTGACAAAAGTAAATGAGTCTTGCTCCATTTTTTTCTAATAATATCCCATATGAATTAGCTTATGCACAAAGGATTTACCACCAAAATTTTCATCCCTAGATCCCAAATGAGCTTCTTGAAGGGTAAGGGGTATTTTAACATTAGTGAGACATCAAAGAAGAAGACCATTATAAGATTTTTTATAAATAACATTAGATAGGATAATATATCGAGCTGAAAGCTTTCATATATGGGTGTGTGTTTTTAGTCACATTGTTGAGAAAATTTCTAGTCTTTAGATAATTATAAATGTGAGAATACTATTCCCTTGAGTCTACACAAGTGCACATGAAACTGTCAAGATCAAGTTGATCTGAGATAGTGTGAGAGTGAAGAATCTAAAACATAAAGTAGTACTCTTATAAGCCATTGTCTGAGGGTACAAGGGAGGCTACGCTCGTCATTGCATCCATATGGAAATTTTCTCTCCTAGGAACACTATCTATTGTAAAAGAAGAGAATTGATCAAGAAAGGATTAAGCCAAATCTTGATACTGAGATCTAGCTTACTCTACTTAGCTTGATACGCTCCTGTGATTTGGTTTACAATAAGTTCAGAGTCACCATGAATGAAAATATGTTTAATTTTCAATGCCATCGTGACACATAAGCTGACAATAAGGGCTTCATACTCAATGATGTTTTTAGTACAATTAAATTTTAATTGAAAGGATATAGGAACCGGCTTCCCTTCAGGTGAGATTAAAAATATACCTACCCCGGAGCTATTTTGATATCGCGATCCATCAAAGTACATTTCCCATATAGGTTCATGGTCCAATGCGAATAATTTTTCATCTAAAAATAAGTTCAAATTAGGGAAGGAGTGAGATGAGGGAGCTTCCAAAAATTTATTAGCAACAACTTGTCCTTTAATTTCTTTTTGAGTTACGAACTTAATGTCAAACTCATAGAGTGACACTTACCATTTCGCTAACCTTCCCAAAAGGTTGATTCTAGTAAATAAGTGTTTAATAAGATCACATTTTATGATCACATGGGTTTCGACATGGAGAAGATAATTTCGTAACTTCTACGTTGCAAAAAAAAAGAGCAAGACTTTATTTCTCCATGGCAGAATATCGAGTTTCATAATCAATTAGAATACGACTACTATAATAGACCACTCTTTCTTTATCATCATCACCATGTTGCGCTAATAAAGCTACTAAGGCATGAGGTGTTGTGGAAATATAAATTAAAAAAGGTCTATCTTTCATAGTTGAAATAAAATAGGAGGATTGGCCAAATAACTTTTGATAGACATAAAATCTTTGTCACACTCATCATCCCATAAAAAATGGACATCGTTCTTCAACAGTCATGTGAATGGAAGGATACAATCAGCCAATTGAGACACAAATCTATGATTCACCTGAATCTTCCCTTTCAAACTATGTAGTTGAGAGATGATTTTAGGTGGAGGCATGATAATGATTGCATCAATTTTATTTTTGTCGACTTCGATTCTACAACAAGAGACAATAAATCTTAAAATATTTTTGACATCTACGCCAAAGACATGCTTAAAAGGATTTAGTCTCATATTATAGAGTCGAAGCCTATCAAAGAAAAGATGAAGATTTTTGACTTGAACTTGACGAGTTGTTGACTTAGCCAAGATTTCATCGACGTAGTATTCTATAATCTTATGAATGAAGTCGTGAAAGATAAGAGTCATTGCTCATTGGTAAGTTTCTCCAGCATTCTTTAATCCAAATGACATGACTACATAATAGAAGGTATCCAAAGGGGTAGTGAAGATGGTCTTATACTAACCTTGTAGGTTAATATGGATCTAGTTGAAGCTCGAGAAGGTATCCATAAAGGATTATAAGGCATGGCCTATAGTCGAGTCCAAAATCTATCAATATTAGGTAATGAAAAAATCATCCTTAAGAGAAGCCTTATTAAAATAATGAAAATGTATAAAGACATGAATATGACCATCATATTTACTAATGGTAACTATATATTCGATATCCAAGGTGAATAGTCGATAAGACGAATAAAACCAACTTTTAGAAGCTTTTATATCTTAGTCTTGACTAATAGAGCAATCTTGGGATTCATTTTACGGATATCTTGTTTAACAAGCTTGGCATCGAGACATAGAAAGATATTATGAACTACAACATATTCATCAATACCATACATGTCCTCATGTGAACAAGTGAAAATATCAAGATGAGAATGTAATAAATCAACATGTTGTTTAGATTCTTCTGAAGAGAGACACTTTCCAATCTTAATCACTTTTTTAGAAGATTTAGGATCCATGAGAACATCAAAAGTATCCCCTTTAAGTAGAGTAATATGGTCCTTATGATTGGGTATAGGAGCACTACCATCCACATTAGATAAAGGTGCCTTCTCATTGATAATCATAATGAATTCTACAAAATATGTGTTAGAATCCAAGATCACCTGCATGCAAATGGATACCTGTCACATGCAAAAGACATGCAAAACCAAGAAGATGTTCTGCAAACCTCAAAGTGTAAAATGCATTATCAGAATCTCAGTTATTACAAAGAGATCAATCCTTATGAAGGAGATCAAGAAACCCTAAAAGGGAAACCCTAAATGAAACCCTAGTGTGCACACTTAATAATTAATAAATAATTATTAATGCGCCTAAGTTTAGCTTAAGCAACTAGAGGAATAAGTGACTTAATTAATTAACCAGTATGATGTAATTAATTAAGCGTAATAAAATTATTACTCTAACACCCCCCCTTAAGATGAACTTAGGAAGAAGCTAAAACACTAGAATAAGATGCATGCAAGAAAAGATGGGTCCCGGCAACTAGGCCTGATCAGGTACCCATTTACAAATGCAAGAAAGAGGTAGAGGAGGAAAACCCAGTGGGACAAAACCCCCCTACAATGATATGACATGCTGCAAAGAAGCACTGGAAGAACACTGTAGAGTAACACTGGAACCGCAATCTGGCAAGCAAGGAAAGATACTTCTGTCTACAAGAAACCATATCGGAATCATAATCATGCAATAGCAGACCCGATGCCACGGAACACTCGAAAACTCCAAACGGGAACAACTCTGGAATCTATGAAGCAGCATTCGATTATTAAATGATGTATCACTGAAAATGAAGTGCAAAGATGCAAGAAGCACTCTCCCAACTGTCAAAATATCCAAGTAATCTCCAAAACACCCATCGGGCCAAATCTGGAATAATGAAAAACCTGGGATAGATATAGAAAAAAGTGCATGAACAGCAACATAGAGCTCCTCAATACCATTCCAACGCCGCAAAGATAGCGAAAATCGGAGATCGTGGCAAAACGTTATGAGCTCGGAAGCATAAAAAGTACATCTGACTTCAACCAGAAATAAATGCAGTAAAACAGGAAAATACTGAAAAATAAACTGCACCAAATGAAAGTACTCGGAACCAGCTTTCCGACGATATCTCGTTTGCCCAATTTCGATACCGTATGCCCAAGTTATGCAAAAAAGAAAAAAACTGCTTCTTTAGAGAAAACTAGGGTTAGGAGGGGCAAGGAGAGGCCGTACGGACGCTGACGTCATGCTGACGTCAGCGGTTCACGGGCATAAATTTGACGGCCTGCAAGCCGTCACCGCAAAAAAACACCCCTGCATAAAAAATTTGGCGAAGCCCTTGGTCGCCATATGACCGTGGGCGGGGGCTGAACTGGGCCAGGGGCCGGGCGCGGAGCTCCCGGTCCCCCATATGACCCTGGCGTGGCTGTTTGGGCCCGTGGGGGCTGAAGGCCTGGCGGAGCTGGCGGAGCAGAAGGGGCAGCCACTGGCGGCGGTGGCGGACGGGTGGCCGCCCGGTGGCCACCCGGTGGCGGAGCCGGTTTGCACAATGAGCGCCGGCGCAAATCCCGAGATCGGGCTTTTCTTTTTGATTTTCGTGTCTCGGAACGCGTGCTGGGGAGGCCGTACGGCTTCCCTGGCAAAAAAATTTTGCCTCCCAGATCAACTTCACCAAAAACAACCAAACGACAGGCGTTCCTAGGGTTTTGAGGCGCTGCGAACGCGATGGTGATGTCCGTTTGAGCCCATAGTGTGCCGAAAAATTGGCTACCCCCAGATCTTGCAAAAAAGATGCTGTGGAAACCCTTGCACTTGAAACTCACTGAGAAGCCATATCTTCAAATCACAACAGGCAGCGGCAGGTCTGGAGCTCTGATACCATGTTAGAATCCAAGATCACCTGCATGCAAATGGATACCTGTCACATGCAAAAGACATGCAAAACCAAGAAGATGTTCTGCAAACCTCAAAGTGTAAAATGCATTATCAGAATCTCAGTTATTACAAAGAGATCAATCCTTATGAAGGAGATCAAGAAACCCTAAAAGGGAAACCCTAAATGAAACCCTAGTGTGCACACTTAATAATTAATCAATTATTAATGTGCCTAAGTTTAGCTTAAGCAACTAGAGGAATAAGTGACTTAATTAATTAACCAGTATGATGTAATTAATTAAGCGTAATAAAATATTACTCTAACAATATGTGTGTTTATTTAAGAAATATGGGAATCATCATTTATGGTGATAATAAGGTAAACTTTAGAGTAGGAACATAAGAATTATTATAGTGCTTTATCCAAAGAGAAAAAATCTAGAGTAAATTCATTAGAGTCTACTTTAATTTCAATATATATTCAAGATGAACTAATTCAAGAGAAGGAGGTCCGATGGAAATCATGTTGATGTTCAACCATGGTTTCACCTTAGACTTGATGGGGTGGTATCCAATTCCAATCTTAAACATATGAGGATCAGCCTCTAAGGTGACTTTAATACCTTGTTCATTACGCCCACAACCTTTACCATTGTAACTAAATTTAGTAAAGATATTGAAACCTAGACCATAATGTGTTAGTAATTCCTGAAAAGAAGGGGGGTCAGTGTAAAGAGCATAATCCATGCTACAAGTATCACACTCCTTTACATGTACATAACCATCCTTTTTAGCGAGAATACAAACACTATCCTCTTTAAAAAAAGTGTGATCATCCTCCTTAGCACAAGGACAATCAACTTTCTTAATGAAGGAAAATGAGATCGTTAGAATGTTTAGGTGGATAGGATCTACTTCGTACTTCCCGATATAGGATTATGTAAAGTTCAAGGATCCCCAATTGTCATCAAGACATGCATTCAATTTAGAAGAAGTAGAAGGGGTAGACTTAGGACTCTGCTTCAGGATGATCTTCCTTAGGGACATATGTCACAAGAGTAGCCTTTATAATAGGAAAGTTGTAGGATTAGATATCAACACATTAGAAGATAATGAAGGGATAAGCTTTTTAAGAGTAGGAGAAATCGAGGTTTGACAAAAAGCTACCATTTCAGATAAGTGTATAGCATCAGGGTCAACCTTGATTGTGATTACGTCATTATTAGCAACAAATTTCATGGAAAAATGCAAGGTAGAAGTGACTGAACTAAAAGCATGAATCCAAGATCTACCCAAGAGAATGTTATAGGGTAATGGTCCTGGAATAACATATACTAGGGTGGGTACCGTAACAAGTTCCAACCTTAGAGGTAATATTATTGTGCCTAAGGCTTGTCAATCAACATTATCGAATCCATGAATATACAAAGAAGTGACAAAGGAAGTTGAATCAATTTTAATTTTAGGTAACAATTCAATGCTACATATGTTGAGAGTCGAATCAGTGTCAACAAGAGCATGCCTAATTCCAATATTATTAATGTAAACTATTATCATTAAAGGATCCAAATACCTCTATACTTTCAGAGGTGGGAGTTCATGTGGATAGAACATAATATTCGGAAAATTCGCATGAATATGATCTATTAGCACATTAACATTTGTCGAGATAGCGAAGAAGGAAAGCTAATTTTTTGCAAGGCTTACTGAAGCATACCTTGGGAAACTAGAGTTGTTCGAAGCAAGTACCAAAGTGAAATCTTGGCAGGAGTGATGTGAAGTTGCTCGATAAGATCATACTCACTAGGTGGCTTAGCTGTAGGTTTGGGTGCTTAGGGAAGGCTTGGTTGAGAAGGTGGTAGAGAAGTAGGTTGATTACGATTTTGTTGGTTCCTTCTAGTATTGTAAGTCTGGACTACCACTCTATAAGAGGGAGCCATATATTATAAACCTTGTGTAAAGGTTCAACTTGTCATTCACGACATGAACTCCATGAATAGAATAAATTATTTTAGGAGATGGGTTAGTTAGAGTCATGTAAATAATCAATCTCTAAGGCCTTTGAGAGGTGACAAAGACTACAACCACATTCATGGACTCTTCAACTTGTGAAGAAGGTTTTGATGAAGAAATATGTTTATCAAATTTTTGAGTAGAAGTAGATGCCTGTAAGAAATCATCTAGGGCATCATCCAACATATCAAAATATTCTTTAGAAAGAGCATTGTTAAAATCACTAAAATTTTGAAGAAAAAGATCCGACATGATTTCATTCACATTGGGTTCACCAAAAAGTAGAGGGGATTCACTACCCTCAAGATGACGGAGTCTCAAGGAGCAAAAATCCCTCAATTACCTCAAGGATCAAAGCTCAGGTGAATGAGATGAGAATAAAGAAAATTTATATAACTTAATCAAATAAATGCTAAACTATCAAGGACAAGAATGATAAGATTTCTTGGTAATAGAATTAAAATTTATAGTATACAAAAATAGAAACTATAAAACTCATAGATTCCACCCCCAAGAGGATTAAGCCTCGGCCATGAACGACAACGCATCAAGGGGATGTGTATGCCCCCATGTTGTCATCTTGGGTAAAATAGAAAATAAAGTCCTTAAATCATCAATGTCTAGTTTTTCAAATCTGAACAAAGAGGGAAAAATGTTGGGGTTGTTTTGGGACTTGCCTTAGTCAAATCCTTTCTTAGGTGTTTCCACCTCCATAGATAGCCAAATACATATCTAGATAGATAAAAATACATGAAATTTAAAAGACATGTGATAGAAACTGTAGACACTAAAAAATGTCCTAAAGTCTACGAGCAACATTCTTTCCTTAGTCGTCATCCTCTAATAATTAAATAATTTTAATTATTATTTAATTATTCCTGATCATATTCCTTAATTAATTAATTAATTCACTTTCTAATCTCTATTTTATCCTGATCAATTAAAATAAATTAATTGCATCACTAATACCCCTTTCTTCAATAATTAAATAAATCATTATTTATTTAATTATTTATCTTTCATCACATGTCTATAGTCAAATAATTATTATTATTTGACCTTTTATTCTTCTATAATTAAATAATTGATGAAATTATTTATTTATGTGTCATTTTTCTCCTTTAAATAATTGATCCAAATCAATTATCCATATTTAATTTTTATCTCCTCCTTTAATTAAATTTATGAATTTAATTAAATCTCATTTTTCATTTCTACCAAATAAATTATTTATTTGCCACTTGTCATCCTCCTCCATTTTCTAATAAATAATTTAAAATAAATTATTTATCCCTCCATTTTGGTCAAAGATCCCCTGTCATTATTTCATGTCATAGCTTGCATGTCTTGCATGTCTGTCATAGCCGTCAGTGTCATATATTTTTCATGCATGAATTATTCTGGTTGCATCAATTTTCAACTATAGATCTTGACATCTTTCTAGAAACTCGATCTTGGCCATCTATTTCGTAACCTCCCTCTCATGAATCCTCATCCGTTGATTTTAGAATCTTTCTAGAAGATCAATCTCATTCATCCATTCGAATGGTTGTCTATAAAAGCAACCTTTCTCCTCCATTTTCAATTCAACAGCCATTTTGTCTCCAACTTTCTACTTACAATTTGCAGGTATTTGCACAACTTCATCAACAAATCCAAGGGCAAAGATTGCATAAGAAGAAGAAGGAGAGACAAGAGAAGTAATCAACCATAATGAGGAGTGTTCCATTTACTTGTTTTTAGTTTATTGCTCTCTTTTATTTGTATTCTCTTGTTTAGATTGGGATTTTAGCTTAGAAGTGTTGGTTGTCAATTTATCTATGCTATTTATTTTTCCCATCTTACATTGATGAACCCGGCGTGAATATTACAATTTTGAAGAGAAATTTATTTGTTTTCTTGTTTATTTTTGTTGATTTGTAGGTTACAGCCAAGAATTCGTACAAAATCCCGTTATCTTCTTTTGAACACAGAAAAATGGGCACATAAAATATTTAAAAATGATTATTTGTGTTTTGTAGTTCTCACTCTTAGCTTTCTGAAACTTCAAACGGTTTAAAATTTCGTTAAAATTTGAGAAAGTTATGGCCGTTTTAATATTTGTTGTTTTTTAAATTTAACTGTTAAAACCTGCGTTTTTTTTTGCCTCTAACAATTTTTTCATGCAAAATCTTGAAAAAATATTTTTTGGGTTTTGAAGGGTTGAGTTTCAGCTTTTCATGGATTCAAACGATTTAAAATTTCGTTAAGTTTTGAGAAAGTTATCGGTGTTTCAATTTGTTGTTGTCATTAAACTTTTCTTTTGAGTTACTAATCTCTTGTTTTTATGATCCGGGGGATATTTTTAGTGAAAATTGAAGTGCCTTCATTCTCTCTAGAATCAGCACCATCAGAAAGATCTCGGCATCCTGATTCCAATGCAACTCGAACGGAGTGAAAAGGAGTCCATTTGTGCAAGTTATGGCCAGTCAAACCTCGGGTCAAACTAGGATCAAAGGGCGTCCAGGAAGCGAAAAAAATGATGTCGTCAAAAGTTTTCGAAGTTGACATCATTGCGAAGAGCCCGTCGCAAGCTTTCCAACGGCGTTCATTTTGTCGAAATCCGACATCGGAGGCTCAAGATACAGCTGGTCAAAGTTTTAGGTTGACTTGGTGGGCTGAAGGTATAGTGATGACGTCATCATACACTCAGCAGCGTCAGCCAATCTATGTCGCCATGTGGCAGCTCGTTGGCTTGCCACGTGTCCCCTGTCTTCCTCTCTCCTTCCGCGCGGGTTGTTTGTTTGGTAAAAAGTTGGTGGGCGGATTTGAACCCCCAACCATGCGTATGCTACAAACCCGGGCGACCGTTGCACCATCGAGCGGTCTGTTACCTTTGTATAGCGACCGATTTTATTTGTTATGTAATAGTCAGATATGGAGGTTAAATTGCAACCACCGGGCGTCGAACCCGGAACCACCCGCGTACCAAAATTTAAGCCCAATCCACTCGGTGGCTTTAATATATAATTGGCATCGGTTTGTTTTCTCAACAGTCCAAATACCGAACGCCTTAAAAATTAAACAAAATCTCTCCATATTTAAGAAACAATAATCCTTCTTTAGGATTAGTTAAAATCTTACAAAATAATAGAAGCCCGAAAAGATAAGTGGAAGGGCTCAATTAGTTTGAAGGGATTAAAAGAGAGATTATTAAGATTTTTTTAATGTAAAAATGGAGATAGGGGAGATTTTGTAAATCATATGGTTTTATACCATATTGAGCAATTTCTTTGTATAAGAAGGGGTGTGAGGTGAGAGTGGGATGAAGTTTTTTTCAGGTGATGAAGTCTTGAAGCTGAGGTGACGAAAGAAAGGTCTTGTAGAGATTGTTTTGAGTCATTCTTGCACGTCGGAGCGTTGTTATGCTGCCAAAGTGCTTGGAGAATGGTTGTGGTGCTTTTGTAATTGATTTTTGGAGTTAATCGGATCGGTCTCTCTATTGGAGTGGACCTGAAGACGTAGTCACATTTGTGACGAACTCCGTAATCAAACGTTGTTTGCACTTCTCCTCTTCTCTCTCACCTTCTCTCAGTTTGTTAATTCCTTCATTTTGTTATTTCCTTAAGTTAATTTTGTTCTAATTAACTTGGAATAATCATTGTAAAAATTAAGCATTCAATTCTGCAATCTAGTCTAGATCCTAATCAGATCATTTTAGCATGTGGCACAACTTGGAGGGAGTCTAAAAACTATTTTTTTAGAAGAAAAAAAATTGAGTTTTTCATTTCTTTAGGCATAATCAATTTTTTTTTGCTTTCAAAAACTACAACAAATTGCATTCACACTCATTGGTTAAAATGAACATGCATTTCATGTCATGGGATAAAAATGAACACAATTTGCATGCACACTCATTGGTTAAAATGAACATGTATTTCATGTCATTAGCATAAAATGAACTTTGTTTGTTTCACATCAAGTTAAACTTTTAAAATGAACAAAGTGTCTTGTGTGTCCTCACATTATCATTTGGTAATTAAAATTTACAAGTATCTTCAATTATGTGTCACCCTTTGATGCAATAATCAAAGTATCCTCTCCCCTTGCGCATTCATGCGATCCTGGGTGTAAAAGAAATGATTATTGCTTCTAGAATTTAGGCCTTCGTTGGTGGGAAAAATTACTCACCCCAAGGCGACTCAGACCGGCAACGAAGCTCTTTGGCCAAGCTAATCCCGACCAATATATAAATATGAATCCTAAGGGAAATCCTAGGATTACGAGTGTGGATGTGTCATATAGACCAAGTAGTACTCCCCAAAACCTTGTTGAGTGTAACCTCTTCAGGCTGGAGTGCCTCCTAAATGGAGCTTAATCTTGTGCCTCATGTATGGCCACTCGAACGGGGGTACTGAACTAAAAACCTTTGTGTAGTTGTCAAAATCCTTCTATTTGCTAGCACAACAACGGTCGTTGTGAAGGCATCCACATTCTCGCAGTTCTTAGTAGAGGTGATCAACCTGCCATGAGATTTTTATGGGGGTTGGAAGCTTGGTTGGCCTGAGAAGTGAGTGCAATGTAAGGGGGAGCCCGTGCAACCAAGCTTCTGGATTCATACACTAAGAATAAGTGCGATTGGGTCAACCCATGTGGAATCTAGTGAATATTATCCTTACTTAACCTAGGGTTGTGCTTGTCTTCATTGTGCATGTTTTCAAATTTTCAAAGACAAAATATTATGTTTTCCAAGTGTTTTCTCAAACGTTCAAACAAACAAACACCATTAGACAAATCTGGAAACACACACATTCAATTTGAAACAATTCCAAATTTTGCAGTCTAAAACCCAAGACCAAACTTGTCCAATTTGATATCAAATGGCCTCTGTTGAAAACCAAAAAGAAAATTGCTCAAATCTTCCATTAGTGACATCTTTAGTTTGCATTTACCCATAGGTTCATCCTTGCAAAACTTAGTTTCATCCTTGAACATCATCATCTTCATAAACCAGTCCTTGCATCCTCATTTCATTTTCAGATTTTGGATTAGGAAAACCCTACCATACTTTGCGAAATCATTGCCTTCAAAGAGTAGGTTGTCATTGGACTTAGTCAACATCATTTTCCTTAGTCATTGTCCTTTTGTGAGACCTTTCTAACTCAAGAGTCTAGCTAGGAAAACTCACTTTATCATCTTGTCCTACCAACAGTCCTTTGATGACCCAAATTGAGACATAGATCAAACTTAGGGTGGTTGAGTGGCTCCTTTTTCCAAATCATTTAGACCTTTGCATTTACTTATTTTAGACATACAAGTCATTTTAGTCCTCACCTTGCATATTTTATCTTGAAAATCCAAAAATACTGTCATAACTTCTATCTTAGTCCTCATTTGGCATCTAGACTTCATTGGTCATTACCTTAGTCAACATTTTTTTTCATATTAGTCCTCATTTTCACCTTGGCATTTGATATTTTCTCTTGATAGCTTTATCACCTTGTATTAGTCATCTTCCTTGGACAAATGTCATTATCACCTTGCATTAACATCCTTTATTCCAAAAATAAATAAATAAAACATAGCTTAATCCCATACCATCTTGCATCATTTAGCATTTAGCTTCATTTGCATGCCATATCCTTTGGTCATAAGGTCATTATTATCCTTGCATTATCACTCCACATCCCTATATTATTCCAAAAATCCAAAAAAAAAGAAAAAGCATATCCTTTGGTAATAGGGTCATTATCATTCCACCATTCCTTAATCTTGGTCTTAGGTACTTTGGCACTTTGCATCCTTATATCCTTGAAAATCACAAAAAAATATTATAGTTTCATATTCATTTTGCATTGGAACCTTGCATTATCATCGAAAGGTCGCAAGTTTTGTATGGTCCTCACTAATTTTGCCTTATCCATCCTAATCCAAATTCATGACCATGTCTTCACTTTACCTTGATCTTCTTCGTAGTCAAGTTGAATACCAATCAATTGTCAATCATCAATACCAACCACTCACATAACCTTCTTACCAAAAATCCATAAGCTCCAGTCCTTCATCCATCTACCCTCACTATCAAGAGTCACTTGACACAATCCATACCATTAATCATCCTTATCCTACCCTTGACAAGGGAAACCAACCTTCCACTAGTCCATTCCAATCCTCCACATCCTATCATAATCCATCATCCACTAATCCATTCCAATCCTCCACATCTTATCCTAGTCCATCATCCACTAGCCCATTTCCATCCACTCCATCCCAAGCTACATTTGGTCAGGGTCTCCAAAACCACATCACATTGCCTACACCTTGGGATACATGTCAAAATAAAAGTCCAAAGCATGACATCATAGCTTCACCTTCGTGTCAAGATCAAAGTAGTCCATCCCATGACCCCATCCTTAAGTCCATCCAAGAAGTCCTTCTAGATAATCATGGCATCCAAAATACACCTATCCTTACTCAAGAGCCTATTCACAATCATGTCATCCAAGATACACCTATTTTTGACCAAGATCCTACCATTGAACAAGAAATCCAAAATGATCCTCTCATTGACCTTTATACCATCCATAACCAAACATTTGCAGATGATCCCATCCAAACACAAAACACCTCCATTTTCCAAAATGAGACACTTGTCTCCTTTGGACACATAGATAATCAAATGAATGATATGGATAACATCAAAGAAGAGCATAAAGCAGCTACTATTGATCAAGTGAAAGGACAAAAAGAAGCTACTATGAATCAAGTTAAAGAAGAAGATACAAAATCTAACATAGATCAAATCAACATCCCAAATGATCAAGAAGAAACAAGCATGATGCATGATAAATCCAAAACATCCTATCAACTAGGAGCATCCAGCTTTGTCAAAGCAGGTTTTCTTGCAGATGAGAAAATTATGAGTAACAGTTTCCACATACACAATGATGGGTTAGCATCTTGTTTTCAAAAGAAAAAATACCCCATCTCAAACTGAATCTGTCAAAGCATGCAGTATCAAGGAAGAGGACTAGGCCTACATGAGCAAGGCATTCGAGAACCAATACAGTTTTGTGAAAATCCTAGACATCAAGGTCTTGGTTATTCTTCAGTCAAAGAATCAAATGGTGTTAGTGATACCTCCTTGCTATTGGGGGAAACTTTATCTAATACAAACATCAAAATGAAGGCCATGAGTAGTCCTTGTCATAGAGTTACTGCCAACACTCCTTCCATCCACACCATAAACTGTCATTCAACCATAAATAAACCTTCTATTTGGAACCAGCAAAAAGAAAATTATTACAAATCCAAAGTTCAAAATCAAATGTCAAAGGCCATTGAATCAAACAAAAATACAAGTGGACAAATGAAGTTAAAATGGCTCCCAAAGAAAAATGGATCAAGCAAAAAAAATATTTCAAATCCAAAAGTCAATCAAAATATGGAGCCACAAGAAAAGAAGACTCCCATAGTAAATGTCCACCTCCTTTAAAATGGTCATCAAGAAAGACATATAAAAATGTTGGTTCCAAACACTATCCTAATCAAAATTCCAAACTCCATGATCCACCATCCCAAGTTTGGAAAATAAAAATTGCTACATCCAAAACACCAAATAGTCCATCCACACCTACCATCATCCATCATAATCCTTCATCTCACCTAAAGTCTAAAAATCCTACTTCACAAATCCATCGCATCTTGGCAGCAACCCTTTATCATAAGGACTCCCATGGTACTCTATCACGATGTGCATATTTTGATAAGGCCAACACTAGTATCAGAGAGGATCACAATGACATCGATCAGTTGTATGCAAGTGCTATGATCCTGACAAGACAATTACTCCATAAAAGTCACTATTGGCATATCATGACACCAGTATCTACATCAACACCATCAAAAGATTCAAAACAATCAATAGTCATCCAAAACATCATATTGATATAAAAAAATAAAAAAAATTGTCACCTTGATGAAAACTTGGCAAACAGGCATCTTGTGTGACATGAAAAAAAAAAGAAAGAAAAGAATCGTTCAATAGTGAATACCATTTTTATGGCACTTTGGATAAGTACCATGGTGAAACCTGGCAAACAGGCGTCATGTTTAAGAGCCCTTATCTATGTGGACCATTATACTTTGGGGCAAGTTGTCTCATCTCCCATACCCTTCGCATAAGATTTCTTATAATATTTCCATCTATCTATCCAATCCATAGTGTTTCCATCAATTCTCCCACCTACCTTGATCTTGATAAGAAATGGGGCACAAACATAAATCATGCTTTGGGAAAATTCTCGACATGTCTATCCTTTGGTCGCACTACCCATGAAATATCTTGTCATTGCTTTCATAGAATTTATCCAAACCCATATCTTGGAGAAAATAAATTATTCCTATGTGAAATAGCCCTTGGAGATCATATCCTAATTCTTCCATCCAATAATCCTCATGTCTCTTATCCTTTTCCAAAAATAATTCATTATCCTTTCATACCTATTGCTGGACTTGGTTTTCCCTTGTCATTGGTTTAAGGATTTTAATCCACTTATCCAAGCTCCCTCTATAATCCCATCTAGTTCTAAGGTTAGTCATTCCAAATGTAATGAGTCTAATCCATACAATCTTGCCATGCAACCTAGCGCACCATCCAAAACATTCATTGGCTTTGTTCCCAGCCTTGTTGCAAACCTTGATCCTTTAGTTACATTATCATCAATGGGATATGCCTTTCCCAATCCTCACGTTGTTTCAGGATGTGTCCTTCCCTTATCAAACAACATTGTCATCATCATCACCTATCAATTGGTTTTCAGTTTGACTAGGGGCAAGATCATGTCTATCCTTGGATCCTTGTGCATGCATGCTTGGTTGATTGTGGGTATCTTTCACATGCATTTTCCACGATCCTTATAGTTATCATCCATAATAAAGCTTTGTTATCCTTCCCATGACCTAAAGACCATCGACAATTAACGTCCATCACTTTCATGATCATCCTTTTCATCCATTGATCCCCTCACACATAATAAGTCGTTCCTATACCTAAATGGGGGCAATTCCTTGACTTACATCTTCATGGGAAATAATACATGGGATCGGCCCTTTAAAACTTTAAAAAATCATAAAATTCATAAAATGTCTTGAAAAAATCCAAAAAAAAATAAAATTTCAAAATCCAAAAAAATTTAAAATTTAAAATTCACAAAAAATCAAAACATTTCAAAATCCAAAAATCAAAACATTTCAAAATTCAAAAAAATCAAAATATTTCAAAATCCAAAAAAATCAAAACATTTCAAAATCTAAAAAAAATCATAAAATCCTCAAAATCCAAAAACATCAGAACAATTCACAACTCCCAAAAAAAAATAGAATCTCAATCTTAGTCCGAGTCTAAATCAATTTTGTTAGAGTGGTCGAACTATGTTGCCTCTGCGCGTTTGCTACGTAGGCAAGTCTCATCTTAAATGAGCCCCCGAGGCATTAGGTCAGTCCCTTTAGGTTGTCCAAGTACAATCATGACTCAATATTTTGTCGAATAAGACAAAGTCAAGTCCTATTGAACTACGAGGGTCTATGAATTGCTATGTAGGCAAGGCCATCTATCGATGAGCCCCCAAGGCCCTCTAGGTCAAATCCTTTAAGGTTCATCGAGTCGAGTCATTTCCTTGGTCGGGAAGCAATCATCATTCAATCACAAAACAACAAATGAATGAAATCTTTCATCAATTGATTATCTTATCATCCATCAACCTAGTCATTCAACTGGAATGGGGCATTATGTTGTTTGTCTCATTCAGTCTTATCTCTTGTTTTTTATCAGGATGCGTCCTTCCTAGTTTTAGACTTTGTCAACCTTATCATTCACCTTAAGCAGGATGTGTCTTTCTTGCAGTTAGGGTGTCTTGTCAACACTTGTCACTTGGTCAACTTCATCAGATGTGTCCTTTCTGAAATTGGGTATCGTCACATCGCTTGGTCATAAAAATCTTGTCAACTCTTTCAATCAATCTCGTCTTGATTAGGACGTGTCTTTCCTGAAATCAGGCGCAATCAATCAATCTTGTTAGCTTTCTCAATCAATTTTGCCTTAATCAAGATGTGTCCTTCCTAAAATCGAGCATTATCATTATCAATCAACTTTGTCACACCAATCAATCTTATCAACTTGGTCAATCAAACTTTCCTTCATTAGGATGTGTCCTTCTCGAGGCTAGGCATGATCAATCAAATCACTTTATCAATCCTTATCAATGTCCTATCAATCAAATCGGTCATCTTGGTCAACCTAATCAACCAATCAAACAATCATCATTATCACTAGAAAACACTATCTTGGAAAACACTTTGTTGGTCTAGATTTTCTTATCTTTTCGATTGGTTTTGGGTCATGTTACTAGTTTCCTCGAGGATGTCCTATCAATGGATTTAGAGGGACGATGAGGGATCATGGCCTCTTTACTTTGTTTGTTGCTTGTGGTTTGTCTTGGAAAAAAGACTCGGACAATTGGGTCCTTAGTATGAGCTGGGCATTCCTTGTCTTTTTGACTGTTTGTCTCTCCCAAATGGTCACCTTGCACACTTTGGTCTATGTCATACCATGGTGTTTGTGGTCCATTTGTGACATTTTTGGCGCCCAATGATGATAAATATAACAAAAAAATATAAACATGAAAGTTGGTTCCCTCATCATTTCTTGGCATATCTTCTTCCCCTTTTCATGCTAACCTCCCATCTCCCTTGTCTTTTCCATGCTAACATCCATCTCCTTCATGCTAACATTTCTTCTATCCTTCATCCTTTAGTCTTATCTTCCATTTCAAGAGCACATTCATGTTCTTTGAACCCGCATTTCCTCTCGAGGGGGCATACCACAACCCTCTTGGTCATCTTTCCTCTTTCTTTGTACATTGGGACATATTTTAAAATTATATTTCTTTGACACAATGCGATGAATTGCATTATGTAAAAGAGTGGCAAAATGTAGACACTAAAAAATGTCCTAAAGTCTATGAGCAACATTTTTTCCTTAGTCGTCATCCTCTAATAATTAAATAATTTTAATTATTATTTAATTATTCTTGATCATATTCCTTTATTAATTAAATAATTAAATAATTATTTAATTAATTCACTTTCTAATCTCTATTCTATCCCGATCAATTAAAATAAATTAATTGTGTCACTAATACCCCTTTCTTCAATAATTAAATAAATCATTATTTATTTAATTATTTATCTTTCATCACATGTCTATAGTCAAATAATAATAATTATTTGACCTTTTATTCTTCTATAATTAAATAATTGACGAAATTATTTATTTATGTGTCATTCTTCTCTTTTAAATAATTGATCCAAATCAGTTATCCATATTTAATTTCTATCTCCTCCTTTAATTAAATTTATGAATTTAATTAAATCTCCTTTTTCATTTCTTCCAAAAAAATTATTTATTTGCCACTTGTCATCCTCCTCCATTTTAGAATAAATAATTTATCCCTCCATTTTTGTCAAAGATCCCCTGTCATTATTTCATGTCATAGCCTGCATGTCTTGCATGTCTGTCATAGCCATCGACATCATATCTTTTCCATGAATGGAATATTCTGGTTGCATCAATTTTCAACTATAGATCTTGACATCTTTCTAGAAACTTGATCTTGGCCATCCATTTCGTAACCTCCCTCTCATGAATCCTGATCCGTTGATCTTAGAATCTTTCTAGAAGATCAATCTCGTCCATCCATTCAAATGTTTGTCTGTAAAAGCAACCTTTCTCCTCCATTTTCAATTTATCAGCCATTTTTTCTCTAGCTTTCTACTTACAATTTGCAGGTATTTGCACAACTTCATCAACAAATCCGAGGGCAAAGATTGCATAAGAAGAAGGAGAGACAAAAAAAGTAATCAACCATAATGGGGAGTGTTTCATTTACTTGCTTTTAGTTTATTGCTCTCTTTTATTTGTATTCTCTTGTTTAGATTGGGATTTTAGCTTAAAAGTGTCAGCTGCCACTTTATCTATGCTATTTGATTTTCCCCATCTTACATTTACTTTCTTTTAATTAAGATTTGAGAAAGTTGGCTGTCACAAAATTTCTTAGTCTAGACCCACTTTGGTATACTGCTCTCTTAATTATAGCTTAAGTGAAATAGATTGCTCTCTTAATTATGGGGTACATTTATAAGCTTAAATAATTATACTCTATTCCACATTAAAAATCAAACGTTAGCAGCTAATGAAGGATAAATTATAAACTTCTAACGCGCATCCAATAAGCTTCTAACGTGCATCCAATAAAAATCAAACATTAGAGGTGATCAACCTGCCATAGGAGTTTTATGGGGGTTGGAAGCTTGGTTGGCCTGAGAAGTGAGTGAAATGTAAGGGGAAACTAATACACTTAAGTTATATATTTTAGTATATTAAGTCACTTAGTCCCATTTATATAAGGATTAATTTATATTTTAGTATATTAAGTCACTAATAACCTTCTTACCATTTTGGTGAAATAGATTGCTCTCTTAATTATGGGGTACATTTAGAAGCTTAATCTATTTAGTCTAGGGTTGTGGTCAAAGAAATTGATAAATTTCACATTTATATTGGATTCACATTTATATAAGGATTAATTTATATTTTAATTTATTGGTCTCTTTTATGATTGGGAATAGACTAAGATTTGTGTTGTCTATTCGTTAGAAGATTTGTGTTGTCCACATGGGAATAGCTTAGTCTATTCTAAGCTAGATTTGTGTTGATACATCCCCCTTAAATGTAAGATGGGGAAAATAAAATAGCATAGATAAAGTGACAGCCAACACAAATCTAAGCTATTAACCTCATCCAAACAAGAGAAAACAAACAATGCATGAGTAAAATGAAAGTATCAAACTAAAATACTCTCCATGCTTGAAGTCGATTCACTTCTCTTGCTCTCCTATTTCTCCTTTTGCAATTTTTACCCTCAGATTTGTAGTCTAACTTGTGCAAATACCTGCAAATTGTAAGTAGAAAGTTGGAGACAAAATGGTTGTTAAATTGAAAATGGAGGAGAAAGGTTGCTTTTATAGACAACCATTCAAATGGACAGATGAGATTGATCTTCTAGAAAGATTCTAAGATCAACGGATGAGGATTCATGAGAGGGAGGTTACGAAATGGATGGCCAAGATCGAGTTTCTAGAAAGATGCCAAGATCTATGGTTGAAAATTGATGCAACCAGAATATGCCATGCATGGAAAAGATATGACGCCGATGGCTATGATGCCTGATGGCTATGACAGACATGCAGAACATGCAGGCTATGACATGAAATAATGACAGGGGATCTTTGACCAAAATGGAGGGATAAATTATTTATTTTAAATTATTTATTCGAAAATGGAGGAGGATGACAAGTGGATTTTAAATTATTTATTTGGAAGAAATGAAAAAGGAGATTTAATTAAATTCATAAATTTAATTAAAAGAGGAGATAGAAATTAAATATGGATAATTGATTTGGATCAATTAGTTAAAAGAGAAGAATGACACATAATATAAATAATTTCGTCAATTATTTAATTATAGAAGAATAAAAGGTCAAATAATAATTATTATCTGACTGTAGACATGTGATGAAAGATAAATAATTAAATAAATAATGATTTATTTAATTATTGAAGAAAGGGTATTAGTGATGCAATTAATTTATTTTAATTGATCAGGATAGAATAGAGATTAGAAAGTGAATTAATTAAATAATTAAATAACTATTTAATTAATAAAGGAATATGATCAAGAATAATTAAATAATAATTAAAATTATTTAATTATTAGAGGATGACGACTAAGGAAAAAATGTTGCTCGTAGACTTTAGGACATTTTTTAGTGTCTACATTTTGCTCCTCTTTGACATAATGTAGTTCATCGCGTTGTGTCAAAGAAATTTAATTACAAAATATGTCCCAATGTAAAGAGAAAGGGGAAAGATGACTAAAAGGATTGTGGTATGCCCCCTCGAGAGGACATGCGGGTTCAAATAACATGAATGTGCTCTTGAAATGGAAGATAAGACTAAATGATGAAGGATAGAAGAAATGCTAGCATGAAGGAGATGGATGTTAGCATGAAAAAGACAAGGGAGATGGGAGGTTAGCATGAAAAGGGGAAAGAAGATATGCCAAGAAATGATAAGGGAACCAAATTTCATGCTTACATTTTTTTGTTATACTTATCATCATTGGACGCCAAAAATGTCACAAATGGACCACAAACAGCATGGTATGACATAGACCAAAGTGTGCCAGGTGACCATTTGGGAGAGACAAACAGTCAAAAAGACAAGGAATGCCCTAGCTCATACTAAGGATCCAATTGTCCCAGTCTTTTTGGCAAGACAAACCATAGGCAGTAAACAAAGAAAAGAGGCCATGATCCATCATCATCCCTCTAAATCCATTGATAGGACATCCTCGAGGAGACTAGTAACATGACCCAAAACCAATAAAAAAGATAAGAAAATCTAGACCAACAAAGTGTTTTCCAAGATAGTGTTTTCGAGTGATAATGATGATTGTTTGATTGGTTGATAAGGTTGACCAAGATGACTGAGTTGATTGATAGGTTGATAAGGATTGATAAAGTGATTTGATTGATCACGCCTAGCCTCAGGAAGGACATGTCCTGATGAAGGCAAGATTGATTGACCAAGTTGATAAGATTGATTGGTGTGACAAAGTTGACTGATAATGATAATGCCCGATTTCAGGAAGGACACATCCTGATTAAGGCAAAATTGATTAACAAAGTTGACAAGATTGATTGATTGCACCTGATTTCAGGAAAGACACATCTTGATCAAGGCGAGATTAATTGACAAAGTTGACAAGGTTGATTGATTGCACTTGATTTCAGGAAAGACATATCCTGAAGGCGAAATTGATTGACAAAGTTGACAAGATTTTTATGACCAAGCGATGTGACGATACCCAATTTCAGAATGGACACAACCTATTTGAGGCAAAGGACACATCTGATGAAGTTGACCAAGTGACAAGTGTTGACAAGACACCCTAACTGCAAGAAAGACACATCCTACTTAAGGTGAATGATAAGGTTGACAAAGTCTAATACCAGGAAGGAAGCATCCTGATAAAAGACAAGAGAGAAGACCGAATGAGACAAACAACATAATGCCCCATTCCAACTGAATGACTAGGTTGATGGATGATAAGATAATCAATTGATGAAAGATTTAATTCATTTTTTTGTTTTGTGATTCAATGATGATTGCTTCCTGACCAAGGAAATGACCCGACTCGATGAACCCTAAAGGACTTGACCTAGAGGGCCTCGAGGGCTCATCGATAGATGGCCTTGCCTACATAGTAATTCACAGAGACCTCGTAGTTCGACACGACTTGACTTTGTCCCTCAAACTGGTACTGGTTTCTTTGAAATCCAGGTCTCTTGCATGAGTAATACCTCTAAGGCCCAAACTGATGCAGCTGCATATGAATTTATAACCCTCCAAGATGGTAAGATCATAGCTCTGATACCACTGTAAAGAACCCTGTTGGTTCTAACTTTTCCCGTGATGTTTAATTGTATTACTTTTCTATTTTTTGCTTGTTTTGGTGAATTTTATGCAAAAAATAAAGAAGTGTGCCAAACTAGAAATTCTACTAAAACTAAATAACAAGCAATAATGGAGTAACTGCAACTATATTTAGTAACTAGCAATTGATACAAGTAAATTGAATACAAAAAATGTACCCGAAAGTCCTTAGATTAATTAAATAAGAAATATCTGGTACATGCTAGGAAAAACAATTAAAAACCTAATAAATTGCAACACCCACCTCCAGATCTAGTTTCTCCTTGATGGAAATATGATGAGTCAGCCTGAATGTGCAAGGTGTCCAAGGAGAAACAAATAGAAGGCCCAAAATGAAGGTGTTTCAGCCTCCCAGTACACACATCCAAGCTAGGCAAGCAAACCTCCCAAAGGATGAAGTATGACCAACAATGAGGAGAGTACGATCAACTTATTGAATGCTTTGGAACTATGAATGAAGGCGCCACAATCTAGTTTGACCCTTCCTTATTGAAAACTATAAATAAATTGAAAGAATAAAAACCCTAATGAAGCACAAATGGACTCCAGAATAAAGCCCTCTTAGAAGCAATGATTCAACTAATCTTTCGCAGCCTCAAGATCGCAAATCCTTGAAGAATTCACGTTCTCCAATGGTGAAAATACTCTGAAACCCTTATCTTAGGCTCAAATCTCAAGAAGCCAAGAAATAATGTCAAATGATCAATGATGAGGTCAACTTGTTTCCTTTTGCTTCTTATATTCCTCAAAAGGCACGATTTTCCAAAAAGGCACAACTTTTGTCATTTTAAATACATTTAAATGTATTCAAGTCACTTTATAATCTTTTAAAATGTTTCATCAACTTGGCGTACCTTTTTTGACTTAAATGATTTAACCTCACTTTATAATATTTAAGTGGCTTTAATTTTTATAGTCAAATTATAACTTTATAATATCCCCATAAGTTAATTAAATAACTTAACCACTAAAATATTAATATCTCCCTCAATACTCAATATTTTGACGTGTCGTCAAAAGCTAGAAAACACTGATCTGTAAAGGCCTGCACTGAACCCAATGCTGAACTAAAGGAAATGGAAATGGAAATACCCTCCATTCACTACCATTGGGACCCCCTATCCAAACATATTAGCCTATGAGGGTCCAAGTAATAGGCTAACCCATCTAAAACTATATGATCATAAAAAGGGGACATTGCACCTCTTGAGCCAACACAAATGATCAACATTTCCTTCTTGAGGAGAAACTACTCCTGTTGTGTCAATCGTTGGTGGATCAACTAGAATGAAAGCCTCATGAACTAGTGATTCTAGCTTCGAGTCAATATCAATAAGAGATGACCTTGGAGAAAATGGTGGACCAGGAGATGATGAATCAGCCTCAGCTTGTACCATTGGCTCTATTGGGACTTCTGGAGCTTTCTCAACCTACTTCCGCTTAGTGATGCTTTTTTCTTTCCAGTTCCCACTAACTTTGACCCCTTCAGGCGGCTTCAAGATAACTTTAACTTGAGGCCTCGAACTAGAAGTAGAAGGTAGTGAAGAAAACCCTATTGGCGATTTTGAAACTAGAATTGTCCTTCGCTTTCTCTTGCTCTCCAAGAAGTACATTGTTAGATTAATAACTTATTTCAAGAGGTCCTCAATTGAAGTATTCTCCCTAGCATACCAATCTAGTTGGCGAAATGGCTGGCAAGCAACTTGGTCTTTAACAAATGAACTAAGAAGCACCTCTCCATCATCATCCGACAAACCCTCAACATCTTCTGACAGGAAATCAACAAGTTGTGGAAGAGTAAATGTGCAATAATGATGTCGGTGCACCTCAAATTTATCTTCGTAGTTGACCCAAAAGTCCTCAAGCGCTGCCTTGTGTGAATTACTACGCTCCAACCATGTTGAATAATGACCCAAAGGATCATAAGTATGCCTCTGAGTGAGATACTTGAGATGGAGTTTTTCTAACTCGTTCATCATTAACTTGCAATCAGCAGTAGACTTGCACTTGTATATACCCAATCTAAATGGAAAGGTGAAAGTTGGCTTGTGTCGATTGCGAAGAAAAGAGTGAAATTCTTGAGCTTGTCTCAGAAACTCCATGAATAGGACCTTGTCTGACGGGTACCTCAGCAGCATCAGAGGTTCTCTGGTGTAACCATACACTTAGATATATGTGAAAGTGGGAAACTGGATGAACCAATCCTCCCAACTCTCCATTGCTAACTTCTCCTTTGGTGAAATACTGATGTGCATCTCATTATTGAGATCTCTGACTGTCTTCATGAGGAAATGATCATTCACCACCTTGAAATCCTATTCAACCTTCGAGAACTCCAACTGTGAGTAATATTTGTGAATGTGTTGAATGCCAAGAGCCCCATTGGTCTTCAAAGTTCTAAAATTACCTTGAAACACAATTATGTAGACCAAAAAAGACACCATGTGAAACTCATAGATTTTGAGGAATTTTGTGATTTGTTGGTGAAGAAACTCGTTGATCAACATCGCCTAGTCAAAGTTTTCCTTGTTGTCGATAATTCGAGAGATGATATAGAACATCCATGGTTGGAAAATATGTGCTTCCTCTTGACCTGTAACTCAGTTGAGCAAATTTATTAAGATAGAAACCTCATCCTTGAATTCACCATGCCCAACCTTCTTTAGCATGTCGGTCTTCTGTACTTTCAACCACCTTTAAGCAACTTTTCTATGTGATCTCTCTTTGTCCTCCTCCCATATCTTGTCACAATCTTGAATGGCTACGCCAAAATTGTTTGAGCGAGGAGGAATAGAAAAACACTTCTCAACACCCCTCGACTTGAGATTTCAAATGACTCTCCCATCGGCTGATCCGATTTGTCTTGTGGATGAGTCATAGTGCTTAATACAAGCAATCACAAACTCAAGATCAAAAACCATGATAGGAATAGATGTTGTTGCCAACAACCCAAAACGTTCAAGATTTTTGACTAATGTGCTGCTAGTGCCTTCCAATGTGTCCAGATTGACCATTGGATATACGTGACCCAAGTTTGTATCGACATTTTTCAAAAAGTCATGCACCAAGACCGATTTGGCCTTGTAATCTATGGGGTTGAATTGCATTTTGAAAATCTGGAATTTTCACTATAAAGTCGGGTATGTTTGGACAACTTTCAGAAAAAGACGAAAAAAGCTCTAGGATAGGCTGAAAATAGCCGGTTGAGGTAAAAAAATTCAAATTTTATTTGAAACGTGGTTTTTGTAGAGAATTGAATTCTAAGCAAACCGAGATCGTCAAATTTTTGAAAAGATAAATTTTAGCAAGGCATGCAAAAGGTTTTTAGTCGAGAACTGTAGGGGTCGTAGGGGCTCTGGGGGGAATCCAACCCAGATGTTTTGATTTTGGAAAAAATAAGTTCTTGCCCACATGCAAAGAAGTCTTTGGAAAAAAACACAGTGCTTCAAAATGGAAGCAGTGGGGCAATTTTCTTGAAAAAATCTAAGACATGGGTTTTGCTGTTGACACTAAAATATGTGAACCCATATGATCTCTTTCTGAAAATTTCAACATTTACTTTGACATGTGAGAGAGAATCTAAGACAAGAATAGAAGAATTTTGAGATAAAAAATAGAAGTTTATTGTTCTGTCTCTGAAAAAGTCGCCTATGCTTGAATTGGATTTGATGAAGTCTACAGGCACTCGAAAAATGAAGTTTGAAAAATGCTTCCTCCGAACAATCTGGACCTGGCACTGTAGAGAACACTGAAATCTGACACATGTAGTGCCTTTAGATCTTTATTTTCTCAAGAAAGACGTGTTTTCTCTCACCTATAATGAGAAAATAATGGACGCCTATGCCTTAATAAATAAAAAATAATCATGAATGGCATCTTAAATGCATGCATTTGTCTTAAAATGGTGCTAGCCTTCTAATTGGACCTCTAAAACCAATGCCTTGCTTCTGATTGGACCTCAAAATAGTTAACTGATTGAGAAATATTCCCTAATTAGGGGCCACCTCTAAATACTTCAGTTAACTTCACATGCAAACATAAATTGCACAATCACAGGCAAAAATGAAATCTAGTTGAAGTCAACTTGAAGAGTTTAACCGAAGAGTTAATTTTAGTTCACAACTTCCACCTTTATAGGGCACCACTTCTCTTGAGTTCAAAAATTTAAACTTTGACTTTAGGCATCACTTTCCAGACTAGGCCAATTTCTTGAAAATTTGAATTTGCAAACATCACCAGATCCCATGTTCGATCATTGATTCTGATTGACTGACATGTTGGATTGACTAGCCGACAATTTCATTGGAGAGCAAGATCAAAACTGACAAGAAACTCCTTGAGGCTGCAAACCCTAATTCTTACATCTGAGGCTTCAAAATTCAGGGCGTGCTTGGCCTTCAGGGGCACTTTTGGCTTCAGACATTTTTTTTAATGCATTTTCATCATTTTGAAGGTGATTTTAACCTTACTTCATTTCGTGTTTCCCAGTGTTCGAAAAAACTTCAGAACTAGCTGACAGGCTCACTGTAGAGCTGGCTGGATTTTGAAAAAAATCTCTTGGAGAGCAATTTTCTTAAAAACATCATCTAACAACAAAAACATGGGTGCCCCTAGACTCCAGGGGTGTTTTTCTTCCAAGAGCCATTTTTTTCATCTAGCTAAAAATTCACTTAACCTCTGGCTGTAGGATGCTAACAAGTCCTCTGACTTGGCTAAGGTATGCAATGGAAAGCTGGAAGCATCACAGACAGGATGAGTATCTAAGATGACCAAAAAGACTGCATTTGAGGCTCCAAAACCTTGGGCGCCCCTAGACTCCATGAGTGCTTTTGCTATTTCTTAACATTTTTGACCATGGCTAAAACCTTATGTTTGACTCTTGATTCCAGAAGTTTGGCAAATCATATTCACCTGCTAACGGATGCGTTGCGAAACCAGACCAAGTCTGAGACAAACATCCTAGGGGTCATTTGATCAGAAACCTCCATCTGGTGCTTCAAACATTTGGGCGCCCTTGGCTAGCAGGCGCACTTTTCACTCCAGTGTTAAGTCATTTTTTTCTCCCTCATTTCACATTCAAACTCCAATTTCAGGTGCTAGACATATCTTTCGGATTGACTGGTAGGCTCATCGTGAAGCTGACATGATTTCAAAGAAGTCCTCTTGGAAGTGACAAGTCTCAAAAGGTTGATTTGGGCCTCTGAAATCAAGGGCACCCCTAGCTAACAAGTGCACTTTTGTTCTAGAGAAAAAATTTCAACATCTTCACCTTGACGAAAATCCCCTCCGAGACGAAGAATCATTTTGGACATATCTCACCATAGAATCTTCACTAGAGCATTTCAAGCTTAGATTTCGACACCTGACACCTCGCCCTCTGCCATTGTTGACCTCAGAGATCCTAACTTTTCACTTGAAAAAGGGAAAACTACCCACCAGACTTAAACTAAGTTTTAATTGATTATGACTTCACTATTGTAATCAAGTAAAATAAGCCAATCAAAACAATTTTTATTCAATTTTGACAAGTTTCAATTTTTAGGGTTTTTTGACCTCAAAAAAAGGGTCCAAAAACCCTAATTTTCATTTTTTCCATATTTTGCAAGTATCTTCCTAACATCACACTGACTCAAAGCCCATACTTGATTTTCCCAAAAACTATGTTTTGACATCATTTTTACAAGGTTTAAACCATTTTAAGTAAAATGCCTTAATGAAGCAAAAAAATTTGGTTTGGATACAACATTCAATGAGTCTCACATGCCATTTAATAAACATATTCAATAGAAAATAAAGGTGGAAGTAAACAGCCACAAAGTGGCATATAAAATTGAATTAATAAAGTCAATAAAATGCTTTCTAAAATGGGTTTTAATTGTGGCAAGAAAGGCATGGTTTGAGCCTCTAAAAGAGGCATTAGTTTTCTATTTATAGCATGTGATAAACTGACTTCATAAATCCATTTAAGAATAACAAATAAATGAAGGATAGTTTAATGGAGTTTAGCCTCCAAAGTAGGCAACTAAGTCAAAATTTTATAATGAATTTTACTTACCATAAATGATGGTAGTTTATGAAGGATATCGGCCTATTCCTTTAGCCAATTTTGAATGAACAAGTCAGCCATGAAAGTGACGTATAAAACTGCATTAAAAAGGTCACTAAAAATAGGAAAGGGGTGTGGCATAAAGGAGTTAACAATCTTGAAAGACTTTGTAAACAGTTTTAAAATGTGACAAGTGAGGAGTTAATGGAGCGTCTAAAAGACACAATTTCTATCTATTTTTGGCATGAGAAGTAGTGGCGCCATTCAAAAAGAGATTTAGATGCTTTTAGTTGGAAAGTAGTGGAAGGAGAGGACTGTAGCTATATAAAGCCAAGAACCCTTATTTTGAGGGATCACACATGTACCCTCACAAATTTGATAATAGAAAGAAAAAGAACAGTAAAAAGAAACGTGAGGTGAATAGATATCATAGTTTTGTTTTTGCCATAGAAGAGAAAGTTAAGAAAAACTATTTGAACTTTATTTTGGAGAGATCTTTTTGAAGTTTTGAATCATTCACGAAAATCAAGAAGTCGCTATCTTATATCCAATTAGAAATGAGCCTAGTAGTGGAGTATCATGCCTTCTATGTTCATATTGGCAAAAGCTTTCGGTATAGCCATTAGAATAATAGAAGAGATTAATAATTTATTTCTCTCCCACAAGCTTGGAGTTAGCATTTGGGTGAAAGAGTGCAGATTAGCATCGCTTGCACATGCATGTTCTTCTTTGATTCAACTTGTTAACTCCTTGAAAGAAAAGAGTTTATTTTGTTTGTCTCAGATGATGAAAATAAGCTCAGACTGAAATAAAAGTTCTTTAATAGAATTTCATTGTTATCATTTGTGAAAATAAGAGTGAAAGGATAGTTTTATGCAATATTTAATAGAGTCTATTATACATAAACTCATAGTGGAGAATATGGTTTAAATGCTAAAAATATGACAAGGTGGAAAGGGTATTTTCTTTATATATAGAAGTAGAAGTAGAAGTAGTTAGAGTCAAATAAGATTAAATAATGTATTATGCTAAATATTTAATGGAAATTTTGGGATTGAACATGAAATTATTTTGCTTGAAATATTGATGATATTACATATCATATACCCCATTATCTTGTATGATATTTTATGAACCCAACCTTATAACTTGGTGTTTGGATTTTTAAAACTTGAGTAAGACGAAGTAATCTTCTATATGGCTCAAATGATATTATTTTCATGCTAGTATGAAGTAATGTCTCTATTTTCTATATGACCATGTGAATGTCATGATGAAGGCATAATCTTGTCATTATCTATTTAAGAAGCCTAAGAATAGGTGTTATGGAAAAACTTAAGGTTTATGATAGGGCTTGACTTGAAGGCAGTAGCCTAGACCCCAGATGTTTCAAAAACAAACATGGGAATTCATTATCCATGATGATCATATCAATTCAGTTATTAATGACCACCTTAGTGGGTATGCTTTTATGAATATAAACCTTATGCTACTAGAACTGGTTGGTATATTGATGTTTTATCCTTAATAAACAAGACCCAGGTAGCTACATGAAAGTAACTAGGGTGTTCAAGTCAGAAATTACTAACAACTCAGATGAGTTATTATTTAGTGAGTCTTCACATTCTAAGAAAGGATTATATAGTGGAGCTAAACACTGGATATCTAAGATTATAATATGAGGAAGGAATATTCAATTCAAGAATAATATTTATTATTTATATATGTTGAATATCTTGTCAATAATTTTAGTTGTGACCAAGAGAGTCTAGTTAAAGACAACGGGTCATTAGTATCAACTATTTATGCTCAGAATGGGAGAGCGGATACTCCTATGGTTAATACAAAAGACTAGAATAAGTGGCAGATGCTAAGTCCAAGAACTTACAGGAATGTAACTTGGGTATTCTAGGTCAATAAATTATTTAACCACTCAAGTCGTTTATTGACTTAGTACTTGTAAAGAACTAGAACATGTGGTAGTTGTCAAAACCCAAGTTGTTACGTGGAAGTAACATGGGTACTAAAGTCAGAAAGACTTAACAAGACTAGATGAATTATGATTTAACAATAGTACTATGCTCGAGATTGGCAGGCGCCAAGGAGCAGTACTATACTCAGAAGGAACATTAGTCAAGGAGCACTATAATGCTTGATATTGACAAGTGTCTAGGAGTATGAATTAAATAAAGACATTTACTTAAAGATGAAACTTTGTATGAAGTATTATCCAGTAATCAAATAGTAAGTTTGAATAATCACAAGGTTAGATAAGTCTCCAAGTCGAGTAGGGGCGACGAACATACGACTTCGCTCTAAGTAAGTAGCGAATGTATATTTATACAAAACAACTTTGGCCAAAGTGGGTGCATGAGTCACTGCATGCACGTGTCGGTTCACCGTGTACCAGATACTTAACACAATCAGAGTTGTCTATCATAGTTGGTGTGTTACATCCCAAGTTGTGAGGTTACTATTTACTATTACTATATAGGGTAAATATGAATGTAATGTGAAATCTGGAGATGCTTGTACCTTGTTATCAATATGTATGTTATCTCATTTGATGTTATCTCAATTGATGTCATTCATGGTGAAATACTAAATATATGTGAATAGATGGTTATTCTAACTTTAAAGATGCTTATATATATCCTACTTATTGTTGTGAACAAAGGATTGCTAAGGTATGCGCTAGTGGTTACAGGAAAATGTTCATTCTCCAAGGGGAGGGGAAGTATCACTCGGGAGAGGAGCTTGGTCAGTTAACCGATAATGTGAACTATCTGAGCATACACACACATCACTGTAGAGTGAGAAAACAAAGTCAGTTATGTTAGATAAGTCATCCTTAGTCATAGATTGGCATTAAGAGTTGTGTCTTCTTTTGTATGTTTTATGAGTGATGTTTATCTATTTATATGTCTCGTTGTATTAAGTTCATTACAATGGTAATGTATATGAATTTAAGTGAATAGAGAGTGTACATATATACATGTATATAGTATATACATGTATCCATATGTATATACATATCGATACAAGTGTATGATTGGTAAACGGATATGCTCATACAGTTGCATCGATATGGTATACATACATATATGTACATATTGAGGTATATACAAACATATATACATGTATATATGCACACCACCTATTGTATGTGGATATTAATAATATTATATTATTTTTGCTTGGTAGTTTACATATACATGTATATGTATTAACATATCAAAAATAATGACCGGCTTACCATATGTTTGCAGAGTTATATATACATATATACATATATGTGTACATGTAAATATATATGTATTAATAATATATATAAATATACATTAAAGTAAGATAATATACATAAATATATATATATATATATATATATTACATAAAGTAATTAAATATATATATATTTATATAAATTATTTTTTACTTTAATACATATAAATATATTCATTTAAAATTTAATGAAAATCAATCTTTGATTTAATTATCATCTCACAGTTGGAAAATCGAATTATTTTTCTAATGTTGATACCGGGATAAGAAATTGAATTGTTTCTTATTCACCATGAGGAATTGGGTTAATACTAAACCCGACCAAACATTTTAAATTATTAACCATGGAAAATCGAATGCAAAAAGTAATGTATTTGGCAAAACATCATTCTTCATAAAGTTTAAATTGAAATATTTGGCAAAGAAAACTATTAGAAACTTTGTCGTGAAATGTGAAAATATGCGGCTAAGAAGAAATACGTGGTTGTGGAAGCGCACGACCATGACCGGGTCTCAGAAATTGGGATGCAATTTGCATTGTGTCAATTTCTGCCTGAAAGTAGGGAATGTGGTGAACAAACAAAAAGGGACTTTTTCCTTGTAAATATCAACAATTGTCTTTACCTGTTGAATCACGCCATTACCTATAGGTGTTGATTCTTCCTCATTTGAATATGTGCAAGTTTGAAACTTTCTCTACTTGCTGTAAGAATGGAGGTCGATTCACCTCTTGAAATGTTGAGTATGGAGTTCATAATCCAACACTTATCATTTGAATTATTAAAAAAATAGACCTGTCATTAACATTCCATTTTAAGTTACAAAATATGTTGGGCAGGAAGGCTCTATATATAAATGCCTTTTTGCTGGATTTATTATCCATTACAATTCATATTTTAAGTATCATCTTTTTTCTCTCACTCACACGAATTATCCAGCTCTGTGCATTCATTCTGACAAGAGTATTTTACCATTTTCTGAGAGAAAAATTAATATATCTTTTGAGTGACATTTCTTCATGTTGCTGCAAGTGCAACCATCATCATAATTTTTGAGTTTATATACTACAACAAATCCCTGTGATTTTCTCCATTTTTTGCTTCCACCCAACGTTTTAATGTATTTTTTTCCAATTTTTTGAAAACGTCGGCGCTAATTATCGGGATGGCGCTATTTTTGGCATTTATTTGCGCCAATCAGGACTAGTCAGTGCTTATTTAGGCACTAATGTATACAGGAATTATCAATGCCTTTAGCATTGATATTGGCTTTGAGTGTGGCGTCACCATTACTGCCGCCTTTGGCTCCAAGTTTAGCTTTGTGTTTAGCGCCACTCTTTGTTCCTGACTTTAGCTTCGAGTTTAGCTTCGGGTATAGCGTCGGTTTAGACACACCTATGTCGAAGAGACTTATTTATATGTCTCATCGACGATGTAAAACAATGAAATGTCAACAAGATACAGGAATATCAAGGAGAGAATCACTTACGTCTCATCGATAAGGCATATCTACAAGTGCTCGATGAAACACAAATCTTGGATATAACGAAGTAATGTTGATGATACATTGAGATATCGGTAAGACAAATAAGATTGTCTCATTGACACTCTTCAAGTAATGATCAAAAACATACACCGCTAGATCGTCGGGAGGGTGAGAAACATATGCGGTGGAGCGGTATACACCGCAACCCCGCAATAAGAAGCCTTGAGCAAGGCAATAGTGCGGTAAACAACAAAAGGGAAGGGAAAAACACTGCCATAATGTAGAGGATATAATAAGAGACGACGATAGTATAGTAATCGCGGTAGAAAATCATGTCAGTCACAATCCATTTGAATAAAGCGTTTAAGGAATCAAGAATATAGCCCACCAAAATACTCTAAAACTCTAATAAACATAATCTAAAAATTTCGTCAAAATCTTATTTTCAAGCATAGCTCGCTAGAATGGAGTTTTCATTTTAATAAAAATACAATAAAACCTTTCTTGAAACCTTATTTTCAAGCGCAACCCACTAAAATGGAGAAGTGTTTTAGTAAAGAATGATAGAGAATGGTAAGGAGATGTGTGTGATAGGAAGCATAAGATTCATTGATGTTTATTAATTCCAACTCTGATCAACAAGGGTTACAATGTTCACGCTACTGTTTGTAATCCAAGTATTTAATTGACATATGTTTGCATAATCTCAAATTCCTTCAGATGCTTTTGAAGTATCAATGTATCCTATATAGGGTCTAGAATGACTTCTTTTAATTTTAAAAAATAAATCAGATGCTTTTGAAGTATCAATGTGTCCTATATAGGGTTTAGAATAATTTATTTTAACTTTAAAAAATAAATAAATGATGTATTTTCCTATGATTAGATAATGTGGAAATCTCCTAAATCTACCCTAGCGCACTGTCCTCTTTCACATTGTTTTCATTACTCCAGTTGCTAGGGTTTTGCATTTGATATCTTTAATATCTTCATGATAGTGGCTTTTAAATAGATCTCAGTCTTTTCTTTAATATTTATCATGGTAACCCTTGAGTTCCCTAATCCACCTTCAATCTCTTCTAAGAACGTTGTCTTAAGCTAGACTGCATAGTATGCATATAAAGAAAGTCCTTTATACTTGCCATTGTTCCAATCCACCACTCACCGCCTTGCTTAAAATGTCGCCTCCATAGGAACAATACCATGTTTTAAAATCATGGTTGCCAGTGATTGACCATTAAGGTCACTACTTTCATCAAGATACAATGAGATTTTTGTCTTCAAACTTAAGGTATTATGCAGCATAACATTGTGAATTTTTTGTTGTGTACAATTTGATTTTCTTGCACATTTACTACTTTGCTAATTGCCTTTAAGACTAGATATTGCACCATCAGCTGCAATCTCAAACAACTCACTCACTATCACTTGAATATTCCTTTCATGAGCATCCTTGTATAAAATCAAACTATGCCCTATAGATTGCCCACTTACTAATATAGGGGACTCATTGTTTCATGGTATTTTGAGTTTTATTTATGAGGGTTAATATTTGGCATTTTTATGTGCAGGAAGAATAGATTGTAATGCAACGTTCGGGTATGGACGGTTTAGGAAAAAATGGATTTCTATCAGTGTCATAACCAGGTTGGATTGTACCTTGAGCCGGTGTGAAACACTTCCAAGTGTTCTCTTCAAACTTTCTCTTTTCACCCTGGTATGGTTTAAAGGATGGTTTAGTGTCATAACCAAGTTGGATTGTACCTTGAGCTGGTGTGAAACACTTCTAGGTGTTCTCTTCAAACTTGCTCTTTTCGCCCTGGTATGGTTTAAAGGATGGTTTGGATCATCCCGTCCAAATCTTAATAACCCAGTTGGATCTTGGGTATTAGTATGTGATTCATCAAAATCTTCTACCTATCAACAAATGCAAGCATTATTCAATGTTTGGCAACAATTGGAACATACCTATCTTTTTAAGTTTCTATGTTATGTTAATTATGCTTTAGTTAAGAAACAATGTAACTTTTGTGAATGGACCTGAAGCTTGTTGCTTCCTGTACAAATAGGGAAACCAAGGTCCAATTTTGATCATCATATCATCCTCATTTCAATCCTTTAGAATAGATACTAGACTATCTCATCCACTTATTCATATCAAAAGAACTCATGCTATGTATGTTTATATTTTGAGCAATATTATGGAGTAGATACATTATAACTCGTAATCCATCTTCAATGTTCAATTGTTGTGTCAATTTTCATGCTTATTTATTGCTTTACTGTCTCTAAAGTGGTCTTTTCAAGTTGTTTAAATCTGCAAGATTTATCAGGGCACATTTGTTGTTGTTGTTTGGTCGAATTTGAGGTGCAATTGTAAGGATTTGTCTTTTTAATTATACTTTTTGACATTTGTCTTGATACAAATTGTTACTTTAGAATTATGGTATTCCTATGGAGGAAATTTCTCTATTGTAATTATTGCAGGAAGGAGTTAATGCTAGCATGTAGAGGAATGTGTTTTAAATTCCCAAAGGACTTGAAGCATTGATGAAGGTATTGTTGGCGATGCTGGACATACGTTTGACATTAATGGTGAGGGCTGACAATAGGATGTGTTTTAAAGACACACAAGGCATTTTGTCTGATGCTTCTCGATTTGTGGTGGTAAGGAATGTAATAGGTCTATGGTGTGAGGCAGTTTGGAAGCTAGCATACCAAAGAAGAAATGGAGGCCAATTTCACTCTACATTCGAGGAGAAAATTGCACCCTTTTCTTGGCAAAGCAACTGTGAAGAGGCTGAGAGGATTGTTCCTCTCTAGTGATGTGAAGGTGGCGCAATCTGAGCGAAAAATCTTGGGTACTGGCTTCGAATATTTGAAGCACATATATATCGAACTAATATGGATATTTACTCACTAATCATTGCATGGGGGCTGGACTTAGGAGAGTCGGTGGAGGAAGTGAGGAAAGTAATGAAGGCATTGGTACACAAGGATTTCTTAGGGAATATGGAAAGTATCTTGGAATGGGCTATAATAGGAGAAGGATTTGATGTGAGCGAAGGCATGTGGAAGATCATGTGGACCCTAAAGTAGCAGAGATAAACCATCCCTTCATTAGGTGGCTACAAGGAATCGCCAAAGCTATGTGGAGAGGTGGAGTAAAGCTAGGATGGAAAGCCTTGAAAATTTGTGTAGAAATAATGGAGGTCGAGATGGTCATTGAGGGACTCAAAGATGTCACCAAAGAGGAGTTGCGAGAGAAGAAAGGTTTGCACCAAAGGAAGAAGATGAAGCCAATCAAGAAAATATGCCCAATGCAACTGGGTAGCATGTCGGGAACTTCCGTGTAAATTGAAGCTCAATTTTGGTTAAAATACAGTTTATATCTTAGTTTTTGTTGTACATTTTTTGGGGTTAAGCCCTATCTTTTATTTGAAAATGTAAATAGTATGGGTTATGGGTAATAGTAGATAGGGCTGTTTATAGGCGGATTCAATAGTTTTTTTTTGGTTTGTTGGGAACTGTGGTGGTTAAACAGACATATTTTAGAAGCTGCTAGATGGACTTAATTTTTGAAGTTGATGTAAATTATGCATTATTATTAATGAAATCAATATTATCACCAATAAAACACACACATAGTAGGTTGCATGTTAAATTTTAAACATTTTATTTGCATTTTTTGTATATATTTTCTCAGTGCATCATTATGTAACAACAATTTCACTTCTGAGATATACAGTAAAAATAAAAGAAAGCACATGTTTTCTTTGTCAAGGTAAATGTATGGTGAATACCCTATGTCTTTCAGATAAGTGTGCAAGCGAAATAAGACATAACTGATTGAATCTGATTTTCTACTGTACAATTATATTTTTATGTGCTTTTTAATTTTTGCATGTGGATAACCCTCAGAAAGAGACTAATTATCTTTTCTTAAATGAAGCCTTTACATTTCCTGTCTACGAAAGGAATTTACTGCTTGACAACAAGTTTGTGAACTTCATAGAAATTAAGATTGGTGTAAAAGGCCATCCTCGCAAATGTTGTTTGGTCTAGAATTATAATGGAAAATAAAAAAGCTTGCTAGGAGAATAAAATAGGTTTTCAATTGTCCATAATTGCTCTTACACATGATGCCTTTTTGCCAAGTTTTCATCATGGTACTTATCCAAAACTCCATAAAAATGGTTTTCACTATTGGACAAAATTTTTCTCTTTACTACTTTTTTTCTTTTTCTTTTTTCTCTCTTTTTTATTTATGATGTCACACAAGACGTTTGTTTGCCAGGTTTTCATCAAGGTGACAATTTTTTTGATTTTTTTTTTATATTGACTTGATGTTCTGGATGACTATTGATTGTTCTGAATATTTTGATGGTGTTGATGTAGATACTAGTGTCATGATATGCCAATAGTGTCCTTGATGGAGTAGTTGTCTTGTCAAGATCATAGCGCTTGCATATAACTGGTCGATGTCATTGTGATCTTCTCTGATACTAGAGTTGGCCTTATCAGAATATGCACATCGTGATAGAGTACCATTTGAGTCCTTATGATAAAGAGTTGCTGCCAAAATGTGATGGATTCATGAGGTGGGATTTTTAGACTTTAGGCGAGATGTAGGATTATGATAGATGATGGTAGGTGTGGATGGACTATTTGGTGATTTGGATGTAGCAATTTTTATTTTCCAAACTTGGGATGGTGAATGATGGAGTTTGGAAGTTTGATTGGGATAGCGTTTGGAACCAACATTTTTATATGCCTTTATTGATGACCATTTTGAAGGAGGTGGACTTTTAATATATGTGGGAGTCCTCTTTTCTTGTGGCTCCACATTTTTATTGACTTTTGGACTTGGAATATTTTCTTTCCTTGATCCATTTTTCTTTGGGATCCATTTTAACTTCATTTGTCCACTTGTATTTTTTCTTGATTCAATGGCCTTTGACATTTGATTTTGAACTTTGGATTTATAATAATTTTCTTTTTGTTGGTTCGAAATGGAAGATTTATTCATGTTAGAATTATGGTTTATGATATGTATGGAAGGAGTGTTGGCAACAATCTTATGACAAGGACTACTCATGACCCCCATTTTGATGTTTGTATCAGATAAAGTTGCCCCTAATATCGAGGAGGTATCACTAACACCATTTGATTCTCTGACTGAAGAATAACCAAGACCTTGATGTCTAGGATTTTCATAAAACTGTATTGGTTCTCAAATGCCTTGATCATGTAAGCCTAGTCCTCTTCCTTGTTACTACATGCTTTGATAGATTTTGTTTGCGATGGGGTATTTTTTCTTTTGAAAACAAGATGCTAACCCATCATTGTATATGTGGAAGCTGTTACTTGGAATCTTCTCATCTGCAAGAAAGCATGCATTGAAAAAGGTGGATGATCCTATTTGATAGGATGTTTTGGCTTTAGCATTCGTCATGCTTGTTTCTTCTTGATCATTTGGGATATCAATTTGATTTGTCGTAGATTTTGTATCTTCTTCTTTGACTTGATCCATAGTAGCTTCTTTGTGTTCTCCTTTGAATTAATCCATAGTAGCTTCTTTATGCTCTTCTTTGATGTTATCCATATCATTGGTTTGATTATGGGTGATCCCACAATAGTGGTTTACAATTTTTGGCCAAACTGGACACTGCAATTATTATTTTTAACGAAATCTTCACATTCAAGCACCTATAGCGACTAAACTGTGAGGAATTTGAAGATGATGAAAACTAGAGTCTCATTACATTTTGTCTATAGATTCTAAAAATATTTTTTTCAAAAATTTTGGAATCAGATTGCTCTTATTTTTCCATCTCCCACGAAAACTGGTTTTTTTCAGAAAACAACATTTTAAAAAAGTGACACTCACCGTATACAACATAACTTTTTTTGTATCAAGGATAAAATTATAATTTTTTCGAATTTAGATTTGTAACTACGATATCTAGCACTTTCATTTGGTCTCATATTTTTTTATTGAATATTTTTTCCTTAATCAAGTTTCAAAGTCAAACCAATTGCAATTCAGACATAAGCAGACTGTATACAACATAAATTTTTCTGTATGTATCGAAATTAATTTTTTTTTTGAATGGATCAAGGACATCAATACCCAACACGAACATATTTAAAAAAAAATTATTTTGATAATTTGCTATTTTTCCATATGTGCAAAACAGAGAGCTTGATTTTTGGTGAAAAACTTATGTTTAATAAAACTAAATAAACACATATGTAATAAAACAAAAACATATTAAAATTATATTCGTTGGATAGCTCGTTCCAAGGACTACCATCTTCTAGTTGGTTCTGTGAAGTCTCCCCCATTTTCATCCTCAACTTGCGCTTCGAAGGGCAAAAATCTAGAATTTTTTTGTGAGAGAGGGTGGGAAGGTGGGAAAAGCGGGGTTCAATCAAACCTAAGGGTTTCGTTCGAACCCTGGTTCACTTGAACTGGGGTTCGAGTGAACCCCCTTTCCACAATGGGAAATGCATATTCCCACATGCAAAGGGGTTTGCTCGAACCCTGGTTCAAGTGAACCCTTTTATGGTTCGTTCGAACCTTCAATTCGCTCGAACCCCTCAAAACGATTTTTTTTTGTATGGGTGAGTTTTTTGGAAGTTTTCCTTCCTCACTCAAATTGTAAACCACTTTTGTGGATTCAACCTTATCTATGTGTCCAAAGGAGGCAAGTGTCTGATTTTGGGAAATCGAGGTGTTTTGTGTTTGGATGGGATCATCTTCAAATGTGTGGTCATGGATGGTATAAAGGTTGATGAGAGGATCATTTTGGATTTCTTGTTCAATGGTAGGATCTTGGTAAAAATAGGTGTATCTTGGAGAACATGGTTGTGAATAGACTCTTGAACAAGGATAGGTGTATTTTGGATGCCATGATTATTTATAAGGACTTATTGGATGGACTTAAGGATGGGATCATGAGATGGACTACTTTGATCTTGACACGACTGTGAATCTATGATGTCATGCTTTGGAATTTTATTTTGACATGTATCCCAAGGTGTAGGCAATGTGATGTGGTTTTCAGGACCCTGACCAAATGTATTTTCATGACCAAATATAGCTTGGGATGGAATGGATGGAAATGGGCTTGTGGATGATGGACTAGGATAAGATGTGGAGGATTGGAATGGACTAGTGGATGATGGATTATGATAGGATGTGGAGGATTGGAATGGACTAGTGGAAGGTTGGTTTCCCTTGTCAAAGCTAGGATAGGGATGACTAATGGACATTTTTTGTGGATCAATGGTATGGATTGTGTTAAGTGACTCTCGATAGTGAGGGTAGATGGACGAAGGATTGAAGCTTGTGGATTGTTGGTATTGACAATTGAGGATTGATTGGTATTCAACTTGACTACAAAGAAGATCAAGGTAAAGTGAAGACATGGTCATGAATTTGGATTAGGATGGATTAGGAAAACTTAGTGAGGAACATGGAAAACTTTTGACCTTTGGATGACAATGCAAGGTGCCAATACAAAATGGATATGAAACTATGCTATTTTTTGTGATTTTCAAGGCTATATGGATGCAAAGTGCCAATGTACCTAAGACCAAGATTAAGGAATGGTGGAATGATAATGACCCTATGACCAAAGGATATGATATGCGAATGAAGTTAAATGCTAAATGATGCAAGATGGTATGGGACTAAGCTATGTTTTGTGACTTTTTGGATTATAAAGATATGAGGATGCAAGATTATCATGCAAGGATAATGTTGACTTTGAGACCAAAGGATGAAGCTAAATGAAACTAATGGATGTAAAGGATATCAAAGGTGGACTAATTAACGATGAAGGATAATGACAAGGAAACTAAATGATGCAACTAAGGCTAAGTTGAAATGAAACTATGTTTTTGGGTATTTTTTGGGATAAATATGCAAGTTAAATGCAAGGCTAAGGATATGAATCTAAATGAGACAAAGGTGATGCTAAGGATATGAATCCTAAAATTTAAAACAAAGGATGATAACCAAGCTAATGTAAGTCCAAGATAACAAACCCAAATGTCATTGACTTTTGTGCTAATCAAGATGATAGATTTGATAAGGTGAGTCTAAACTAGGACACAAGTTTGAGACTCAAACTCGATAAAGGTGATAATGACAAAGGTTGATAAAAATGAAGGATTATGGTCAATAACAAAATGGATAAACAACCAAGGATTGTCCAAAGGTTTGATAATTTTTTCTATGTTTGAAATCCATACCATTGATCCACAACAAATATCCATTAGTCATCCCTATCCTACCTTTGACAAGGGAAACCGACCTTCCACTAGTCCATTCCAATCCTCCATATCCTATCATAATCCATCATCCACTAGTCCATTCCAATCCTCCACATCTTATCCTAGTCCATCATCCTCCCATTTCCATCCACTCCATCCAAAGCTACATTTGGTCATGAAAATACATTTGGTTGAGGTCCCCAAAACCACATCACATTGCCTACAACTTGGGATACATGTCAAACAGAAAGTCCAAATCATGACATCATAGCTTCACCTTCGTGTCAAGATCAAAGTAGTCCATCCAAGAAGTCCTAGATAATCATGGCATCCAAAATACACCTATCCTTGCTCAAGAGTCTATTCACAACCATGTTGTCCAAGATACGCCTATTTTTGACCAAGTTCCTACCATTGAACAAGAAATCCAAAATGATCCTCTCATCAACCTTTATACCATCCATGACCAAACAATTGAAGATGGTCCTATCCAAACTCCAAACACTTCCATTTCCCAAAATGAGATACTTGCCTCCTTTGGACACAGATTATCAAATGAATGATATGGATAACATTAAAGAAGAGCATAAAGCAACTACTATTGATCAAGTCAAAGGAGAAAACAAAGAAACTACTATGGATCAACTCAAAGAAGAAGATATAAAATCTACCATAGATCAAATTGACATTCCAAATGATCTAGAAGAAACAATCATGACAAATGTTAAAGCGAAAACATTCTATCAAATAGGATCATCCACCTTTGTCAAAGTAGGCTTTCTTGCAGATGAGAAGATTCCAAGTAATAGTTTCCACATACACAATGATGGGTTAACATCTTGTTTTCAAAAGAAAAAATACTCCATCGCAAAAAAAATATGTCAAAGCATGCAGTATCAAGGAAGAGGACTAGGCCTACATGAACAAGGCATTCGAGAACCAATACAGTTTTATGAAAATCCTAGACATCAAGGTCTTGGTTATTCTTCAGTCAGAGAATCAAATGGTGTTAGTGATACCTCCTCGATATTGGGGGCAACTTTATCTGATACAAACATCAAAATGGAGGCCATGAGTAGTCCTTGTCATAAGGTTGTTGCCAACTCTCCTTCCATCCATACCATAAATCGTCATTCCAACATGAATAAATCTTCCATTTGGAACCAACAAAAAGAAAATTATTATAAATCCAAAGTTCAAAATCAAATATCAAAGGCCATTGAATCAAACAGAAATTTGAGTGGACAAATAAAATTAATATGGATCCCAAAGAAAAATCAATCAAGAAAATAAAATAGTTCAAAAGCAAAAGTCAATCAAAATATGGAGCCACAAGAAAAGAGGACTCCCACATATAAGAAATGTCCACCTCCTTCTAAATGGTCATCTCGCATGAAATATAAAAGTGTTGGTTCCAAATGCTATCCCAATCAAAATTTCAAACTCCGTCATCCACCATCCCAAGTTTGGAAAATAAACATTGCTACATCCAAAACACCAAATAGTCCATCCACACCTACCATCATCCATCATAATCCTACATCTTGCCTAAAGTCTAAAACTCCCACATCATGAATTTGTCGCATCTTGGAAACAACTCTTTATCATAAGGACTCCCATGGTACTCTATCACGATGTGTGTATTCTGATAAGGCTAAACCTAGTATCAAAGAGGATCACAATGACATCGATCACTTGTATGCAAGTGCTATGATCCTGACAAGACAATTACTCCATAAAGGTCACTATTGGCATATCATGACACCAATATTTACATCAACACCATCAAAGGATTCAAAACAATCAGTGATCATATATTACATCAAGTTGATATAAAAATAAAAAATAAAAAAAATTGTCACCTTGATGAAAACCTGGCAAACAGGCATCTTGTGTGACATCATAAAAAAAATAAAGAAAAAAGAGTAAAAGAAATAAAATGGTAAAGAGAAAAATTTCATGCAACGATGAAATCCATTTTTATGGTGCATTGGATAAGTACCATGATGAAAACCTGGCAAACATGCATCATGTGTAAAATAAATTATCTATGTGGACCATTACACTTGGGGGCAAGTTGCCTCATCTCCCATGCTTTTTTCATAAAATTTCCATCTAATTCATATCATTTCCATCCCTTCTCCCACCTACCTTGATCTTGATAATAAATGGGGCACAAACATAAATCATGCTTTGGGAAAATTCTTGACATGTCTATCCTTTGGTCATACATTACCCATGAAATATCATGTCATTTCCTTCATAGAATTTATCCAAACCCATGTCTTGGAAAACAAAGTTATTCCTATGTGAAATAGTCCTTGGAGATCATATCCCAATTCTTCCATCCAATAATCCTCATGTCTCTTATCCTTTTCCAAAATCAATCCATTATCTTTTCATACCTATTGCTGGACTTGGTTTCCCTTGTTATTGGTTTAAGGATTCTAACTGACTTATCCAAGTGCCCTCCATAATCCCATTTGGTCCTAAGGTTAGTCATTTCAAATGCAACAAGCCTAATCCATACAATATTGCTATGCACTCTAGCACGTTATCAAAAACATTCATTGGCTTTGTTCTTAGCCTTGCTACAAACCTTGGTCCTTTAGTTACATTACCATCTGTGGGATATATATTTTCCAATCCTCATGTTGTTTTGGGATGCATCCTTCCCATATCAAACAACTTCATCATCACCATCACCTATCAATTGGTTTTCAGCTTGACTAGGGGCAAGATCATGTTCATCCTTGGATCCTTGTGCATGCCTTTTTGGTTGATTACGGGTATCTTTCCAATGCATTTTCCATGATCCTTATAGTTATCACCCATTCCTCATCCATAATAAATCTTTGTCATCCTTCCCATGGCCTGAAAACCACTGACATTTAGCATCCTTCACTTTCATATCCACCCGTCACATTCGCTGCTTCCCCTCGCGCATAGTAAATTGGTCCTATACTTGATTGGGGGCAATTCCTTGACTTACATCTTCATGGGAAATAATACATGGTATCAACCTTGAAAAAATCATAAAAATCATAAAATGTCTTGAAAAAATCATAAAAATCATCAAAAGTCCTAAAAAAATCATAAAAATCATAAAATGTCTTGAAAAAAATCATAAAAATCATAAAATGTCCAAAATAAAATCTTAAAAATCATAAAATGTCTTGAAAAAAATAATAAAATGTTCTGAAAAAATCATAAAAATCATAAAATGTCCTGAAAAAAATCATAAAAATCATAAAATGCCTTGAAAAAATCTTAAAAATCATAAAATGTCTTGAAAAAAATCCAAAAAAATCCAAATATTTCAAAATCCAAAAAAATTAGAACATTTCAAAATTCACAAAAAATCAAAACATTTCAAAATCCAAAAAATAAAAACATTTCAAAATCCAAAAAAAAAATCCAAATATTTCAAAATCCAAAAAAATCAAAACATTTCAAAATCCAAAAAAATCATAAAATCTTCAAAAATCCCCAAAAAAAACAGAGCCTAAATCTAAGTCTAAGTCTGAATCGATTTTGTTAGAGTGGTTGAACTACATTTCCTCTGCGCATTTGCTATGTAGGCAAGGCTCATCTTAAATGAGCCCCTGAGGCATTAGGTCAGTCCCTTTAGGTAGTCCAAGTACAGTCATGACTCAATATTTTGTCGAATAAGACAAAGCCAAGTCGTGTCGAACTATGAGGTCTCTATGAATTTCTACATAGGCAAGGCCATCTATCGATGAGCCCACGAGGCCCTCTAGGTCAAATCCTTTAGGGTTCATCGAGTTGGATCATTTCCTTGGTCGAGAAGCAATCATCATTCAATCACAAAACAACATCACGAATGAAATCTTTCATCAATTGATTATCTATCATCCATCAACCTAGTCATTCAGCTGGAATGGGGCATTATGTTGTTTGTCTCATTCGGTCTTATCTCTTTTCTTTTATCAAGATGCGTCCTTCTTGGTATTAGACTTTGTCAACCTTATCATTCACCTTAAGCAGGATGTGTCTTTCTTGCAATTAGGGTGTCTTGTCAACACTTGTCACTTGGTCAACTTCATCAGATGTGTCCTTTGCCTCAAATAGGTTGTGTCCATTCTGAAATTGGGTATCGTCACATTGCTTGGTCATAAAAATCTTGTCAACTTTGTTAATCAATCTCGCCTTGATCAAGATGCGTCTTTCCTGAAATCAGGCGCAATCAATCAATCTTGTCAACTTTGTCAATCAATTTTGCCTTAATCAGGATGTGTCCTTCCTGAAATTGGGCATTATCATTATCAATCAAATTTGTCACACCAATCAATCTTATCAATCTTTCCTTCATTAGGACGTGTCCTTCATGAGGCTGGGCGTGATCAATCAAATCACCTTATCAATCCTTATCAACCTATCAATCAACCAATCAACCAATCAAACAATCATCATTATCACTAGAAAACACTATCTTGGCAAACACTTTGCTAGTCTAGATTTTCTTATCTTTTCGATTGGTTTTGGGTCATGTTACTAGTCTCCTCGAGGATGTCCTATCAATGGATTTAGAGGGATGGTGATGGATCATGGCCTCTTTTCTTTGTTTGTTGCTTGTGGTTTGTCTTAGCAAAAAGACTGGGACAATTGGGTCCTTAGTATGAGTTGGGGCATTCCTTGTCTTTTTTGACTGTTTGTCTCTCCCAAATGGTCACCTTGCACACTTTGGTCTATGTCATACCATGGTGTTTGTGGTCCATTTGTGACATTTTTAGCGCCCAATGGTGATAAATATAACAAAAAAATGTAAGCATGAAAGTTGGTTCCCTTATCATTTTCTGGCATATCTTTTTTCCCCTTTTCATGCTAACCTCCCATCTCCCTTATCTCCTTCATGCTAACATTTCTTCTATCCTTCATCCTTTAGTCTTATCTTCCATTCGAGAGCACATTCATATTTTTTGAACCCGCATGTCCTCTTGAGGGGGCATACCACAACCCTCTCGGTCATCCTTCCCCTTTCTCTTTACACTGGGGCATATTTCAGAATTAAATTTATATGACACAATGAGATGAACTGCATTATGTCAAAGAGGGGAAAAATGTAGACACTGAAAAATGTCCTAAAGTCTATGAGCAACATTTTTTCCTTAGTCGTCATCTTCTAATAATTAAATAATTTTAATTATTATTTAATTATTCCTGATCATATTCCTTTATTAATAATTATTTAATTAATTCACTTTCTAATCTTTATTTTATCTTGATCAATTAAAATAAATTAATTGCGTCACTAATACCCCTTTCTTCAATAATTAAATTGATCATTATTTATTTAATTATTTATCTTTCATCACATGTCTATAGTCAGATAATAATTATTATTTGACCTTTTATTCTTCTATAATTAAAAAATTGACAAAATTATTTATGTATGTGTCATTCTTCTCTTTTAAATAATTGATCCAAATCAATTATCCATATTTAATTTCTATCTCCTCCTTTAATTAAATTTATGAATTTAATTAAATCTCCTTTTTCATTTCTTCCAAATAAATAATTTAAAATAAATTATTTATTTGCCACTTGTCCTTCTCCATTTTCGAATAAATAATTCATCCTCCATTTTGGTCAAAGATTCATGTCATAGTCTGCATGTTCTACATGTCTATCATATCCATCTTAATCTCCTTCTTCTTCACTTAATCTCCTATGGATCAAGTCAAAGATACACCTGGATTGTATTATACGGTCAAAGAAATTGACAATCCATAAGCTCAAATAGACCAAAGTCACTAATAGATTAGTGACTAAGTCCAATTTATATTGGATTCATATTTATATAAGGATTAATTTATATTTTAGTTTTCTAATTTATATTGGATGCATGTTAGAACCTTGGTTAGCCTGAGAAGTGAGAGCAATAGATAAATTAAGTGACTGGAGCTTATGGATTATTGGTAAGACCTGTATTAGTGACTTAGCATGAAAAGGTTATCTATTTAAGCTTAAAGAGCATACCAAGATCTACGAGCAACATTTTTAGGACACTGAAAAATGTAGACTAAGAGAGCAATAGAATATGATTTTTCTACCAAATGAATTTATTTTCCCCAAAGTGAATCTAGACTAAGAAATTTTGTGACAGTCAATTTTCTCAAACATAGCTTAGTCTATTTGGTGTTTTGGATGCATGTTATAAATTATTTGTACCTGGATAAAATTATTTATTTATGTGTAATGCTTCTCCTTTAAATAATTGATCCAAATCAATTATCCATATTTAATTTCTATCTCCTCCTTTAATTAAATTTATGAATATAAATGTGTTGTCTATTCGTTAAGGGGTATTAGTGACACAATTAATTTATTTTAATTGATCTGGATAGAATAGAGATTAGAAAGTGAATTAATTAAATAATTATTTAATTAATAAAGGAATATGATTAGGAACAATTTAATAATTAAAATTATTTAATTATTAGAGGATCACGACTAAGGAAAAAATGTTGCTCGTAGACTTTAGGACTATTTGTGTGTGCTGTCACTTAGTCTATTCCATTTCATGGGATTTTAGCTTAGATAAAGTGAGAGCCAACACTCCTAAGCTAAAATCCCAATCTAAACAAGAGAAAACAAATAAAAGAGAGCAATAAATTAAAAGCAAGTAAATGTAAGATGGGGAAAATCAAATAGAATAGACTAAGTGACAACCAACACAAATCTAAGCTATTAACCTCATCCAAACAAAGAAAACAAACAATGCATGAGTAAAATGAAAGTATCAAACTAAAATACTCCCCATGCTTGAAGTTGATTCACTTCTCTTGCTCTCCTATTTCTCCTTTTTGCAATCTTTGCCCTCAGATTTGTTGCTTCACATGTGCAAAATATCTGCAAAATAGTAAGTAGAAAGTTGGAGACAATTAGTTGTTAAATCAAAAATAGAGGAGAAAGGTTGCTTTTATAGACAACCATTTGAATGGACAGACAAGATTGATCTTCTAGAAAGATTCTAAGATCAACGGATGAGGATTCATGACAGGGAGGTTACAAAATGGATGGCCAAGATCGAGTTTCTAGAAAGATGCCAAGATCTAAGGTTGAAAAATGATGCAACCAAAATATGCCATGCATGGAAAAGATATGACGCTAACGGCTATGATGCCCGACGGCTATGACATCCATGTAAAACATGCAAGCTATGACATGAAATAATGACAGGAATCTTTGCCAAAATGGAGGAGAAGGACAAGTGGCAAATAAATAATTTATTTTAATTTATTTTAAATTATTTATTTGGAGGAAATGAAAAAGGAGATTTAATTCAATTCATAAATTTAATTAAAAGAGGAGATAAAAATTAAATATGGATAATTGATTTGGATCAATTATTTAAAGGAGAAGAATGACACATAAATAAATAATTTCATCAATTATTTAATTATAGAAGAATACAAGGTCAAATAATAATAATTATTTGACTATAGACATGTGATGAAAGATAAATAATTAAATAAATAATGATTTATTTAATTATTGAAGAAAAGGGGTATCAGTGACACAATTAATTTATTTTAATTGATTAGGATATAATAGAGATTAGAAAGTGAATTAATTAATTAATTAAATAATTATTTAACTAATAAAGGAATATGATCAGGAATAATTAAATAATAATTAAAATTATTTAATTATTAGAGGATGACGACTAAGGAAAAAATGTTGCTCATATAATTTAGGACATTTTTTAGTGTCTACATTTTGCCCCTCTTTGACATAATGCAGTTCATTGCATTGTGTCAAAGAAATTTAATTATGAAATATGTCCCTATGTAAAGAGAAAGGGGAAAGATGACCAAGAGGGTTGTGGTTTGCCCCCTCAAGAGGACATGCGGGTTCAAAGGACATGAATGTGCTCTCAAAATGGAAGATAAGACTAAAGGATGAAGGATAGAAGAAATGTTAGCATGAAGGAGATGGATGTTAGCATGGAAAAGACAAGGGAGATGGGAGGTTAGCATGAAAAGGGGAAAGAAGATATGCTAGGAAATGATAAGGGAACCAACTTTCATGCTTACATTTTTTTGTTATACTTATCATCATTGGGCACCAAAAATGTCACAAATGGACCACAAACACCATGGTATGACATAGACCAAAGTGTGCAAGGTGACCATTTGGGAGAGAAAAATAATCAAAAAGACAAGGAATGCCCCAACTCATACTAAGGATCCAATTGTCCCAGTCTTTTTGCCAAGACAAACCACATGAAATGAACAAAGAAAAGAGGCCATGATCCATCATTGTCCCTCTAAATCCATTGATAGGACATCCTCAAGGAGACTAGTAACATGACCCAAAACCAATCAAAAAGATAAGACAATCTAGACCAACAAAGTATTTGCCAAGATAGTGTTTTCGAGTGATAATGATGATTGTTTGATTGGTTGATTAGTTTGACCAAGATGACTGAGTTGATTGATAGTTGATAAGGATTGATAAAGTAAGTTGATTGATGACACCGGGCCTCAGGAAGGACACGTCCTGATAAAGGCAAGATTGATTGACCAAGCTGATAAGATTTAGTGGTGTGACAAAATTGATTGATAATGATAATGCCCGATTTCAGGAAGGACACATCTTGATTAAGGCAAAATTGATTGAAAAAGTTGAAAAGATTGATTGATTGTGCCTGATTTCAAGAAAGACACATCTAGATCAAGGTGACATTGATTGACAAAGTTGACAAGGTTGATTGATTGCACTTGATTTCAGGAAAGACACATCCTGATCAAGGCGAGATTGATTGAAAAAGTTGACAATATTCTTATGACCAAGCGATGTGACGATACCCAATTTCAAAATGGACATATCATGTTTGAGGCAAAGGATACATCTGATGAAGTCAACCAAGTGACAAGTGTTGACAAGACACCCTAACTGCAAGAAAGACACATCCTACTTAAGGTGAATGAAAAGGTTGACAAAGTCTAATCCCAGGAAGGACACATCCTGATAAAAGACAAGAGATAAGACAGAATGAGACAAATGGCATAATGCCCCATTCCATCCAAATGACTAGGTTGATGGATGATAAGATAATCGATTGATGAAAGATTTCATTCATTTGTTGTTTTATGTTTGAATGATGATTGCTTCCGAACCATGGAAATGACCCGACTCAATGAATCCTAAAGGACTTGACCTAGAGGGCCCCAGGGGCTCATTGATAGATGGCCTTGCTTACATAGCAATTCGCAGAGACCTCGTAGTTCAACAAGACTTGACTTTGTCTTATTCGATAAAATATTGAGTCATGATGGCACTTGCACAACCTAAAGGGATTGACCTAATGCCTCAGGGGTTAATTTAAGATGAGTCTTGCCTATCTAGAAAATGCGTAGAGGCAACGTAGTTTGACCACTCTAACAAAACTGATTTAGACTCGGACTCTGTTTTTGGAATTTTTGAAGCTTTTTGATATTTTTGGATTTTGAAATGTTCTCATTTTTTTGGATTTTGAAATATTTTTGTTTTTTTTTAAATTTTGAAATGTTTTGATTTTATTTTTGGGGATTTTGAAAAGTTTTGATTTTTTTGGATTTTGAAATGTTTTGATTTTTTTGGATTTTTTCAGGACATTTTATTATTTTCATGGATTTTGAAAGTTTTAAATGGCAGATACCATGTATTCTTTCCCATGAAAATGTAAGTCAAGGAGTTACCCCCATTCAGGTATAGGAACAACTTATTATGTGTGAGGGGATCAATGGATGAAAAGGATGATCATGAAAGTGAAGGACGTTAATTGTCGATGGTTTTTAGGCCATGGGAAGGATGACAAAGCTTTATTATGGATGAGGAATGAGTGATAACTCTAAGGATCATGGAAAATGCATGTGAAAGATACCCACAATCAACCAAAAAGGCATGCACAAGGACCCAAGGATGAACATGATCTTGCCCCTAGTCAAGCTAAAAACCAACTGATAGGTGATGGTGATGACGACGTTGTTTGATATGGGAAGGACGCATCCCAAAACAACATGAGGAATGGAAAAGATATATCCCATGGATGACAATGTAACTAAAGGACCAAGATTTGTAGCAAGGCTAAGAAGAATTCCATTGAATGTTTTGGATAACGTGCTAGAGTGCACAACAATATTGTATGCATTAGGCTTGTTGCATTTGAAATGACTAACCTTATGAACAAAGGGGTTATGGAGGGCACTTGGATAAGTGAGTTAGAATCCTTAAACGAATAACAAGGGGAACTAAGTCTAGCAATAGGTATGAAAAGATAATGGATTGATTCTGGAAAAGGATAAGAGACATGAGGATTATTGGATGGAAGAATTGGGATATGATCCCCAAGGACTATTTCACATAGGAATAACTTTGTTTTCGAAGATATGGATTTGGATAAATTGTATGAAGGAAACGGCATGATATTTCATGGGTAATGTATGACCAAAGGATCGACATGTCAAGAATTTTTCCAAAGGATGATTTATATTTGTACCTCATTTCTTATCAAGATTAAGGTAGGTGGGAGAATGGATGGAAACGATATGGATTGGATAGATAGATGGAAATATTATAAGAAATGTCATGCAAAGGGTATGGGAGATGAGACAGCTTGCCCCCAAGTATAATGGTCCACATAGATAAGGGCTCTTACACATGATGTCTGTTTGCCAAGTTTTCATCATGGTACTTATTCAAAGTGCCTTAAAAATAGTTTTCACTATTGGATGATTTTTTTCTCTTTACTATTATTTTTTCTTTTTCTTTTTTGATTTTTAATATCGCCTTGATGTTCTGGACGATCATTGATTACTTTGAATCCTTTGGTGGTGTTGATGTAGAGACTCATGCCATGATATGCCAATAATAACCTTTATGAAGTAGTTGCATTGTTAGGTTCATAGCACTTGCATACAAGTGTTTGATGTGATTGTGATTCTTATTGATACTAGAGTTGGCCTTATCAAAATACGCACATCGTGATAGAGTACCATGGGAGTCCTTATGATAAAGGGTTGCTGCCAAGATGAGATGGATTTGTGAAGTAGGATTTTTAGACTTTAGGCGAGATGCAGGATTATGATGGATGATGGTAGGTGTGGATGGACTATTTGGTGTTTTGGATGTAGCAATTTTTATTTTCCAAACTTGGGATGGTGGATCATGGAGTTTGGAATTTTGATTAGGATAGTGTTTGGAACCAACATTTTTATATGTCTTTCTTGATGACCATTTTAAAGGAGGTGGACATTTACTATATGTGGGAGTCCTCTTTTCTTGTGGCTCCATATTTTGATTGACTATTGGATTTGAAATATTTTCTTTGCTTGATCCATTTTTCTTTGGGATCCATTTTAACTTCATTTGTCCACTTGTATTTTTGTTTGATTCAATGGCCTTTGACATTTGATTTTGAACTTTGGATTTGTAATAATTTTCTTTTTGTTGGTTCCAAATAGAAGGTTTATTTATGTTGAAATGATAGTTTATGGTGTGGATGGAAGGAGTGTTGGCAGTAACTCTATGACAAGGACTACTCATGGCCTCCATTTTGATGTTTGTATTAGATAAAGCTTCCCCCAATATCAAGGAGGTATCACTAACACCATTTGATTCTTTGACTAAAGAATAACCAAGACCTTGATGTCTAGGATTTTCACAAAACTGTATTGGTTCTCGAATGCCTTGTTCATGTAGGCCTAGTCCTCTTCCTTAATATTGCATGCTCTGACAGATTTTGTTTGTGATGGGGTAATTTTTCTTTTGAAAAGAAGATGCTAACCCATCATTGTGTATGTGGAAACTGTTACTTGGAATCTTCTCATCTACAAGAAAGCTTGCTTTGACAAAGGTGGATGATCCTATTTGATAGGATGTTTTGGCTTTAACATTCGTCATGATTATTTCTTCTTGATCATTTGGGATGTCGATTTGATCTATGGTAGATTTTATATCTTCTTCTTTGAGTTGATCCATAGAAGTTTCTTTGTTTTCTCCTTTCACTTGACCAATAGTAGTTGCTTTATGCTCTTCTTTGATGTTATACATATCATTCATTTGATTATCTATGTGTCCAAAGGAATCAAGTGTCTCATTTTGGGAAATGGAGGTGTTTGGAGTTTGGATAGGACCATCTTCAAATGTTTGGTCATGGATGGTATAAAGGTTGATGAGAGGATCATTTTGGATTTCTTATTCAATGGTAGGACCTTGGTCAAAAATGGGTGTATCTTGGACAACATGGTTGTGAATAGACTCTTGAGAAAGGATAGGTGTATTTTGGATGCCATGATTATCTAGGACTTCTTCGATGGACTTAAGGATGGGTTCATGGGATGGACTACTTTGATCTTGACACGAAGGTGAAGCTATGATGTCATGCTTTGGACTTTTATTTTGACATGTATCCTCAAGTTTAGGCAATGCAATTTTATTTTTCTCAAGGATATGATTTTCTTTGATAGACCCAGGATTTTGACATGGCAATAATGGAGCTTCAATAGCAAGATTTTTTTCAGTATTGGTAGGAAATGGAGGACATGATGGTGACAAATGGTTAGATGGTGTAGGATCAAGAATGTGATTGAATTTCCTAAGTTCCTTTGCTAGTTGCCCTTCGAGAGCATTAATTAATGTGCTTTTATTGGATCGTATTGTAGTTTGGGATGGAGTGGATGGAAATGGGTTAGTGGATGATGGATTAGGATAAGATGTGGAGGATTGAAATGGACTACTAGATGATGGATTATGATAGGATGTGGAGGATTGGAATGGACTACTGGAAGGTTGGTTTCCCTTATCAAGGCTAGGATAAGGATGATTAACAAACATTTTTGGGGGATTAATGGTATGAATTGTGTCAAGTGACTCTTGATGGTCAAGAGGCGATTTTTTCACGATTTTCATGGTTGCACAAAAAACTCATCACCATAGGCCAGAAAACTTTGTCTTTCCCTCTTGGTTTCAATGGTGCAATGTTTCTTGTGATGATTTCCACACTCCTACTTTAAAATGTATCAAAATAGTCTCATAAAACTCTCCTTTGCGCACAGAGAAGGCCCAAATTTGTGCACACCAAACACCCTGAGTGCATAAGCACAAATTTTGAGATGGTTGAGGATACAATTTGACCATTTCTCATTGACCTCATAGGGATAACGATGAGAATGTGAAAATGCTGCGAGGTGTGCGAGCACAGGGGCGTTAAAATGTTTCATTTTAAAGTGAAGATTTTAAATTAAGTGTAAAAGGTAAATGTGTGGTGGGTCCCCAGACAAAATGAAGGCATGGATAGTTTAATTATTTTCTCGATGCAAATATTAAGTAGACCTCCAGCCTTCCCCGATATCTTACGAGTTTAAAAAGCAACCCTATTATTTATTTTGAGGTGTGTGAGATTAGGGTCATTTGAAGGTGGGTCCCGAGAAAATATGAATTGCCCAATGGTAATCATTTTAAAATATTTCATTTCCTTTGAATGGAAAAACGTGTGAAAATTAAAACATTGTCGGTGGTAAAGTTTAAAAGGCTCGATGCAAGTTAAATGGGATTCTATTCCTCAGAGAAGAGATTTTAATATAAGTGTTTTAATTAAAGGCCAGTGAATTATCAAATATTTGACTATATGGTGAAAATATAGAAGTGAAATATGAAGGGGGCCACATGAATGGTTTTATTTTCAAAACCAAATATTTTAAAAAATGTGTTGGGCAATAAATTGGAGAAAAATGGTGCAAGTAAAATGTTTTGCTTGGGGAGTGAATAAATATTTCAAATGAAATATTTAAAGTCTTGTGTGCACTTGAAAAGGCACATGCAATATTTTTCTTTTTCTTGGCGAGATAATGTGAATTAAATATTCACTATGGTAAAATGAATATATGCAAGTTTAATGTGCATCTCCAGCTTAATAAAAGAGAAGATATAAAGGCTTTCACGAGAATTTTGATGGGCACAAATAAATTTTCCAGCAGTTGGGTGAATGATGAAATTCTCGAGATGGGCAAATTTTTAGTTGCTGGGCAACTTGAGGTAAAGGTGGGTTTGGAGGGAAATTTTGTTGAAGGAGGAGAGAAGAGAGAGGATTTTATTTTTGCAAATTAACAGTGGATGGAGCTTCTAGATGTCTTGAATGGATTAACTTCTAGAGTTTTCTTTTCTTCTATATCTTCTGATTCTTCTCTCATTGTAGAGGGTTCAAAAATTTTGTATGGGTTGGGTAGATAGAGAAATATCGAGTTTGAGTCATAAAATTGAGTCTGTAAGCTGTAATTGTTGATTTCGTGAGTAAATATCAACTAGTTTGTGCAAGAAAATAATAATTGTCATCAAATTGTCTCCAACTTTGTACATTTTAAATCATTTGAATTCAATAATACAATTTTTATTTTATTTTATCATCTCAGTTTCTCGAGTTGTGTTTTATTTGTTCATGGGTCTATTTCAAAGAAATGGTTAAATTCCTTTGAGCAAATAATTGTGATTTTAGGTGTGCAGAATGGATTTGATAAGAAGAATTTGACTGACAATAGGAGTTTATTTGTTGGTGCAATGCATTAGCAGTTTGAATTCACTGGTTGAAGTTTGTTTGCTGATGAAATTCCTTTCATAATTTTTTATTTGACTCCATGGCCCAAAATTCGGCACTAATTTTCCTTTCAGCTTAGTGAATTTCAAATATAATTATTAAACTCAAAATCATTAAATCTTTCAACTATGATGTATGTTCTTAAAGTATCATTCAATTCCTAGCATTAGGTGATTTTTTTCTCAAAGGTCTACCAAGCCTTCATTGAATAATGTCTATTTGCATTTAGTAGGAGCATATTTGTGTGTTGAAGTGTTCTTGAGGCATGCAATATCATATGGACACAATAAGGAACACCCTCCTTGGTCTCGCAGAGCCTAAAGAGTAGGGGTAAAGCCCCTATCAGTTGGCCACTAACTTTGATGTTTTTTGAACATAGAGATTGGCTACCTCTTAGATAATGTCAAAGCTTAGTTGGAAAAAACACCAGCAATTCCCACTTTGTAATCTACATGCTATCTATTGGTGGTGATCCTTCCCACTGTACTAAATACCTATTGTAATGCCCTTGCCAAGTGTAGATAGTGTTCTTATCAAGAATTTGTGCAATATTTTCCTTCTTCTTATGGGGAATGTTGTGGTGCCATTCCACTTCGGGTTCACTATCTTCAGCATCATCCTCACCATGGAATGCATATAAATCAGAAATATTAAACACATGAGAAATATCTAGATCATCTAGTAAACTGACCTCATATGCATTGTCATTGATCTTCTTTGTAATTTTGCAAGGACCAAGTTTTCTGTACTTCAACTTGTGGTATGTTCTAGTAAGAAGCCTCTCTTTTCGCAAATATACCATCACTAAGTCACCTTCATTGAATGTTGGATGTCACCTAATAGCATCCATTGTATTCGTGTACCTCTCATTACTGTCCTGCAACTTTTGTCTCATATCTTTCTGCAACTGTTGAAGGTGTTCAAAAAATTCTTCCCCATCATCACTGACTCTATCTTTCATTGGTAGATGTACCAAATCTAGAATTCCCTTGGGATTCCTACCATACACAATCTAAAAAGGTGACTTTTCTTGTTCATATATTGATAAAAATATTGTAGGAATTTTTTTTGTAGGGTAATACCATGTCCCATTGTTTTGGCTTTTCTCCAACAATACACCTAAAAATATTTCCTAGACTCTGATTGACTACCTCTGTTTGCGCATCCATTTGAGGATGATAGGCACTACTAAACTATAGCTTGGTCCCCATATTATTCCATTAAGTCCTCCATAATTGACTAAGGAATTTAGTATCCCTATCAGAGGTAATAGTCTTTGGAACACCATGTAGTCGAACAAATTCTGAAAAAAATAACTCTACTACCCTCGTTGCATCATTATTTTTCTTGTAGGCAATAAAATGAACCATCTTATAGGACCTATCAATAACTAAAAAAATGGAGTCATTACCTCGTTGGGTGTGTGGAAGTCCCTACACAAATTTAATGCTCAAATTTGTCCATGGTGCAGTTGGTATTGGTAATGGCATATAACCTTGTGTTTTGTGAGTCCCTTAGCCACTTGGAAGATCCTACACCTTGTTACATACCTAGTTATATCCATTTTCATCTTTGTCCAGTAATATTTATCTTCTATCAAGGCTATTATCTTGTCCTTTCCAAAATGTCCAACCAACCCACTACTATGAAATTCCCTAATAATGTTTTCCCTCATAGACCCAACTGGTATGCATAGTTGTTTTCCTTCAAATAGATACCCATATTGCATAAAATATTCACCTCTAAAGTGATCCAAGTTATCAGATACTAGTGCCTTCAATTTTTCCACAATCTCCCAAAAATTATCATCAGACTCATACAATTTTTTTATGGCATCAAAAATAATCACCTCAGTTTCCATTATTGTCAAAAGTGCAACACGCCTACTTAACACATCTGCAACCTAATTTTGTTTTCTAGAATTATCCTTCAACACAAAATTGTAATCATTGAAGAAAGAGACCCACTTGGCATGCCTACTATTAAATTTTTTCTGTGTTAAGGTATCTCAATGCAATATGATCTATAAACAATACAAACTCTTGGGGAACTAGATAATCTCTCCAATGTCTCAATGCTTGAACAATTACATAAAATTCTAAATCATAAGTAGAATAATTCTTTCTCACTTCATTCAAATTTTCACTAAAGAAAGCTATAGGTTTCCTTGTTTGGGTAAGTACAACACCTATTCCCACATGGGATGCATCACATTCTACTTCAAATACCTTATCAAATTTTTGCAATGCAAGTATAGGTGCTTTTGTTACCTTTTGCTTCAAGTACTTAAAACTCTCCTCAACATCCTTGGTCTATACAAACTACCTTCCTTTGGTGCAATATGTTACTGGAGATACAATACTATTGAAATTTTGAATGAAATCTCAATAGAAAGTGGCCAAGCGATGAAAAATTCTTGCCTCTGTTATGTTGCTTTGGACTAGGCCATTCTAGAATTGCCCTGACTTTTTTGGATCCATTATCACACCATCTTTAGAAATGACAAAGCCTAAAAAGACCAAATTGTCCTACATGAACCTGCACTTCTTCAAATTTGCAGAGAGTTGCTCCTTCCTTAACACACCAAAGATGATCCTCAAGTGTTGTAGGTGCTCTTCTTTGTTGTTACTAAATACCAAAATACCATCAAAATAAACTACCAAAAAATTACAAATGTAAGGTCATAGTACAATGTTCATCAGTCGCATAAAGTGCTAGGTGCATTTGATAACCCGAATGGAATAACCATCCACTCATATAATCCATCTCTAGTATTAAAGGTTGTCTTCCATTCATCCCCTTCTCAGATTTAGATTTGGTGGTAGCCACTTCATAGGTCGATCTTGTTGAAATATTTGGCCCTTGCAAGGACATCCATCATGTCCTCCATACGAAGTATAAGAAACTGATACTTAATGATAACATTATTAATTTCTCTACTATCAATGTAAATCCTCCTGAAAGAAAAACTAACGTTGTGGAATACACTTTCCTAATGCTAAAACCTCAGAGGAGATGTGAAAAAACTAGTTTTAAAACTTTCAAGCTTCTAAGATGAAAAAACATAGTATAAGAAAAAAATAGAAAAACACATTCACAGAGATAACACCAGATATACATGGGAAAAACCTTATGGGAGAAAACCCCACCACACCAAGCAAAATCACTTTGTATTACACTAAATAGATTACATACAAAGTTATAGACTCCACTCTCTAATTTTCACTCATAACATCAGTTCAATCGACCTCAGACTTTAGCTTAGTTCCTTCACTATTACAATTCTTCTACAACATTCAATTAACTTCACCACCCTAACTCTCTATGCCTTTTGTTACGACTCTTCGTTACATATACAATCAACAACCAATCGGGTGTATCTAATTACACGCTTCACTGACAAGTTACCATCGATCTTTGATCAAATCGCCTTGCAATCACGCATCGGGCCGCCCCAAAATTTAATTTTTTCACTGAGAATTACCTAAAATGGCTATGTCAATCCTCAAATCAGATCTTCACATTAATGCATGTATCACTTTCAGATAATTCAAAATTCATCCAATAATTGTTGATTTGCAACGACGATGCAAAATCAACAAATGTAATTGCACCACGTGTTATAGCGTCATTCATTCACTGCCTTGCCAGTCAAGTCAAACCGGTCAACAACGCTCTGAGATATTTATTGTGCCATCGCTTTCCATTCATCCAACCTTCATAGTGATTAGGTCTACCATGCTACCGCCCGCCGTTACAAAGTTGTCTGTGGTATGGCAGTGCTCACACTGCCCTACCACTCCATGGTTTGAAAGATCCTATGGTGTGGTGGTGAACCTCCATCTGATAGACCGTCAAGGTTCACTACACCACCTTGGTTAGGCCGATAAACCACTATGGTATGGCGGTGCCACAACGGTACCGCTTCAAGGCTGGCAATGCTCAACGGTATGGCGGTAACCACCTATTCTGATCACCACGTTCACCGATCCACCGCACTATAGCAAAATGACCTCTGTAGTAGGGAGGTAACAATTCGCTTGACCATCATAGTCCACCATGGTACCACGCCAATGCCAAAAGACCTTTGTGGTATGGAGGTAACCGCCCACACTAACCACTACGGTTCATTGCACCACTACCAAGGAGTGAGAAGTCCCTCACGGTATGGCGGTTCCATCGCATAACTGCCAGAATATATGATGCCTCCCACAGTATGAGGGTAACACTTCCCAACCACCATACCAAGTGAAGTATTCTACGGTATGGTGGTGCCACCGCCCAATCGACAGACCGAGAAAAGTGACCTGCGGTAAGGCGGTAAACCGCAAAACCATGCGATGACCGAAAGCACACAATGGTACAATGTAGAAGGTAAATTTTCCAGGTTTTCAAGAGGTCCAAGCCAGTAATTTGAGGCACCATTTTCCAACAAGCTCCCACTTGACAAAGACATATTGGCTTCCTTCGAACTTTGAATTTATTGACGATCATAGGCCCCAAGTCCCATCGAACTGGCACACCACCTGAACTTGTTTTTGCTCACTGGCTTTGTTAATGCATCAGAAAAATTCTTCAAAGTATCCACATTCTCTAAAGAGTACTTTCCATCCTCCACCATATCTCTAACGAAGTGATAATACACATCGATATGCTTCATCCTGGCATGGAAAGTTGGATTTTTTTCAAGAGAAATGACACTCCGACTGTCACAAAAAATAGTGATTTTCCTTGCATCAAAACCAATATCAGAACACAAACGACTCATCCAAACAACTTCTTTGGAGGCGTGTGTTTCTTCCATGTATTCTGCCTCTGTAGTGGACAAAGCAACTACAGCTTGTCGCTTGCTCATCCAAATAATTGAACCACCATTTAACATGAAATTATATCCACTGGTGGATCTTCTACTATTAATGTCCCCTGCCTAATTAGAATCCACATATCCACGAATGCTGAGAGTTATCTGTAATCCAACAAAATTACCATGGTAACACAGAGCACATTTTGAAGTTCCCCTCAGATATCTAAACACTCTCTTCACAACATCCCATTGTGTCCTTCCCAGAATTTCCATAAATCGGCTAAGTACTCCCACTACTTGTCCAATGTATGGCCTTGTACAGACTATTGCATACATTAAACTGCCAAAAACACTTGTGTAAGGAACCTTGGTCATGTCCTCCATCTTAGTACAAGATTTTAGACAATCTTCAATAGATAGTTTAGTTCCCTGCAAAATGGGAACAACTAGGTGCTCGCAATCATTCATATCGAATCTCTCCAGAATAGTGTTAATGTACTTACTATGGCTGACCCAAATCTTTCTTCTCTTTCTGTCCCTAGTTATTTCCATCCCCAAAATATACCTTGCTACACCCAGATCTTTCATTTCGAACTTTGCAGACAACTGCGATTTTAGATCACAAATCATAGTCTTACTATTTCCTATGAACAACATATCATCCACGTATAGGGTAATAATAAGAACATGATCATTTTCATATTTGTGATACACACAATGATCAGATTTTGATCTCACAAATCCCATTGAAAACACAAAAGTGTCAAACTTCTGGTACCACATTCTAGGTTATTGTTTCAAACCATACAAAGATTTCTTTAACTTGCAAACCAGATTTTCATTACCTTTTTCAACAAAGTGCTCAAGCTGAGACATATAAATTTCTTCTTCTAGCTCTTAATGGAGAAACATTTATTTCACATGCATCTGCTTGATCTCTAAGTCATACACGGTTGCAAGTGACAACAAAAATCTGATAGATGTTAGCTTAGCTATAGGGGAAAATATTTCTCCATAATCAATTCCTTCTACCTGGGAATGCCCCTTTGCAACCAATCTCGCTTTCTCCCTTCAGGCAAAGGTACCAAATCTCAGATTTCATTCTTTTTAATGATTCCATTTCTTCATTCATGGCTTCCAACCATGAATTTGAATGAGATAGTTAATTTCCTCCTTAACAGTTCTACGCTCATTAGTGCTAGTAATTAAAGCATAGGCACAGTTCGAATCCAATATAGAAAAACTGTACCTATCAAGTTGATGTTTTTCACATGTAGACATTCTCACTGGCTGAGGTTGTGGTTCCTCATCTTTAGAGCTCTCAAAGATGCTAGAGCTCTCCTCAGTTTCAGGTACACCATGTAGTTTCTCTTTTTTTGGAGTTTGAGGAATTTTAACTACATCATTCTTCTTTTCTCTTTGATATGTCTCTAACTTTGGGTCACCTGTAGAAGGTTTTAGCTCATGAAATGTTACATTGATGCTAAAAAAAACCTTCTTAGTATCAGGATTCCAAAGCTTGTATCCTTTAACACCAATGCCATAGTAAATGAAGATACATTTAATAGCCTTGTTCTCTAACTTAGATATTTGGCACAAAATAATATGGCTCATAGCCAAAGACACGAATATGTCTTAGAGAGGGCTTCTTACCAGACCACGCTTCAAAAGGTGTCTTATCAACAAGAGCAGAGCAAGGAGAATGATCTACTAGGTAACATGCTATAGCTATAGCCTCAGCCCAAAACGTCTTCTCTAGACCACCACTGCTCAACATACTCCTTGTCTTTTCCATTAGTGTCCTGTTCAACCTCTTAGCAACTCAATTATTTTGTGGAGTAGTTTTATGCCTTTTAATTCCATGGTCTTTACAGTATCTTTCAAAATCAGCACAACAAAAATCACCCCCATTATCCGTCCTCAAACTTTTAATTTTCCTTCAAGTCTGATTTTGTACCATGTTTTTAAACTCTTTAAAATGACTCAACACTTTTGATTTACTTTTAATAAAGTATATAAATGCCCTTCTCAAATAATCATTAATAAAAAATACATAATATCTAGACTTCGATAACGAGGTAACATTCACTCGACCAAATGCATCAGAATGAACATAATCAAGTACACTAGAAGATTTATGAGGACTCAAATAAAAAGAAACACTATGTTGCTTTCCATAAATACAGTGTTCACATAAATTGAAATCAAGACTACAATCAACAAGCCCTTCAACAAGATTTTTATTTTTTAAGGTTTTTAAACCATTCTCACCTATGTGTCTGAGTCTATGATGCCACATCATGGTCTTCTCTATTGGGATTTTCACCTCCAATGCATTTGCATCTAGAGGAGTGTCATTCTCCTTCTCTACACAAGAAAATTTTCTTGACTTTACAGAGATGTTGTTACATTGAACATGATATGCATCCAGCTTGTACAAAGTGTCAGTTCGTAGACCATTAGCCAACACCATTGCGCCTCTAGTCATCTTATAGCCTCCACTCGAGAAATAAACTTGCACGCCCGCATCATTCAACTTACTAACAAAAAGTAAATTACGAGCCAATCCTGGTATATGTAGTACACCACCAATCCCTTTTGTTCTTATGTAACAGAATTGTATTTTGACTCTTCCTCGACCAACAATCTCCAGTGTTGAGTCACTTGCTAGGTACACCTTTCCACCATCATACTTTTCGTACTTAGTGAACCACTCTCTGTGAGATGTCATGTGGAAAGATGCACCTGAGTCAATCAGCCGGACATCATCTGATGTCTGAGTTGCAAAGGCTGCAATGAAGGAATTTGCGTCACTCTGACAAGAGTCATTGCCTAAAGAGTTATTATTATTATTATTCTTCTCCTTACAATCCTTTCGGATAGGACCAGGTTTCCCACAGTTCCAACATTTCACCTTGGACTTTTTACCAAGAGACTTTGATCTCCCTTCAGATTTGGATTTAGACTTCTTGTCCTTCTTCTTTCCTCTCTCCTTCGGTCTACCTCAAATAGCAAGGGCCTCTTTGGCCATCTTAAAATACTCCCTCTGTATTTCTTCTGAAGACAGCAAGGCAACCACGTCTTCCATCTTGAAAGTAGTTTTTGTACTTCGAATAGCCATTACCAGATGGTCCCAAGTGTCAGGTAAGGAGCATAATAGAAGCATGCAATGATCCTCCTCCTCTATCTTCACACCTACAGACGTCGACTAATAAACACTCATATTAAATGAGTTCAGATGGGCTGCTACAGATGCACCTTCTTCCATCTTCAAGGAGTACAACTTCTTCCTCAGGAATAGCTTATTTACCAGAGACTTTCCCTCATAAATATCACCAAGTTTCTTCCACAATGAAGTTGTAGTCTTCTCTTCATGGACATTCAGGAGTACAAAATCATCAAGAATAAGTCTTATCAGACCTCTCTCTTTTATATCTACAAGGTACCAATATTCTTGTTTCATAATTTGTGGCATATTTCCAGACACAGTAACCCAGAGGTCTCTATCCCCTAACAGGTCTTCCACTTTGAGTTTCCACATCTCAAATTTGTTGTCATTGAATTTCTCAATATCAACTCTTCCTAATGTACTCACCATCTTAAATAGTAATTGGTTCTACTTCACAAGACTCCCACTTAAACAAAATTAGCACAAAAAACTAGCCCTTCTAACAAGGATAACATAACTATCCAGGCTCTAATACCACTTGAAAGGAAAACCAGCATTGTCGAATACACTTTCCTAATGCTAAAACCTCAAAGGAGATGTGCAAAAACTAGTTTTAAAACTTTCAAGCTTCTGAGATGAACAAACATAGCATAACAGAAAACCATAAAAAAATATTCATAGAGATAACACCATATATACGTGGGAAAACCCTTATGGGAGAAAAACCCACCACACCAAGAAAAATCACTTCGTATTATAGTAAAAAGATTACATACAAAGTTATAGACTCCACTCTTTGATGTTCACTCACAACAGCATTACAATCGACCTCAGACTTCAGCTTAGGTCCTTCATTGTTATAATGCTTCTACAACATTCAGTTAACTTCACCACCCTAAGTCTCTAAGCCTTTTGTTACAAATCTTCGTTACATGCACAATCAAAAATGAATCGGGTGTATTTAATTACACATTTCACCATCAAGTTACCATCAATCTCTAATTAAACTGCCCTGCAATCACACATCGGACCGCCCCAACATTTAATTCTGTCATAGAGAATTACCTAAAATGGCTTTGTCAATCCTCAAATCAGATCTTATCATTAATACATGTATTGCTTTCAGAGAATTCAAAATTCGTACAATAATTGTTGATTTGCAACGATAATGAAAAATCAATGAATGTAATTGTGCCACATGTCATAGCGTCATTCGTTCACTACCTTGCATGTCGAGTCAAACCAGTCAATAACACTCTGAGCTCTTTACCGCACTACCCATCGCCATTCGTCCAATCTTCGTGGTGATGTGGTCTACCACGCTATTGCCCATCATTGCAATACTCTTCGTAGTATGGCGATGCTCACACCGCACTACTAGTCCACGGTTTGAAATATCTTGGGGTGTGGTGGTGAACATCCATCCGACAAACCTCCAAGGTTCACTGCACCACCATGCTTAGGCCAATAGACCGCCGTGGTATGGTGGTGCCACTGCGGTACCACTTCAAGGCTCGGAGGCCTCAATAGTATGGTAGTAACCGCCCATTTTAACTGCCACGTTCACCGAGCAACCACACTACAACAGAATGACCTTCACGGTAGGGAGGTAACCATTCACTTGACCATCACAATTCATCATGGTATCGTGCCGAAGCTGAAAGACCTTCGCGGTATGGAGGTAACCACTCGTGTCGACCGCTACGGTTCACCGTGCCACTGCGAAGGAGTGAGAAGTCCCCTGTGGTATGGTGGTTCCACCGCATAATCGCCATACTGTATGATGCCTCCCATGATATGGCGGTAACACCACCCAACCGATAGACCAAGTGAAGTCTTCCACGGTATGGCGATGCCATTGCAATTGCTGAACCGAGTAGAGTCCGATGGTAAAGCGGTAAACCACACAACCGTGCCATGACCGAAAGCACACAATGGTACATCGGTAGTAGGTAAATTCTCAAAGTCTTCAAGAGGTCCAAGGCAGTAATTTGAGGCACCATTTTCCAACACCTCCATGATCCATCTTTTTTTGGTGTTAACAATGCAGGTACAACACATTGACTCATGCTCTCTCTCACCACACCTTTACTTATGAGTTATGTTACTTGCTTATTCAACTCTGCAGGTTGTGTTGGATTTATTCTATAAGCTACTTGGTTGGGTAGAGTTCCTTCTGGAATCAAATCAATATGATGCTAAATATCTCTCTTTGGTGGTAGATCATTAGCTAATTCATCAGGAACAACATCAAAAAATTCTTCTAATAGCTCTACTACTTTTGAGGGTATTGAAATGTATTATTTTTTGCCTTTGTTCACTACTTATGCATAAAAACACCCTACCACTGTCATTTCTTTAAAAAGATCTCTTTCAAACAACATGATCTCCCCTTTTCCTTCATCCTTGAGAGGCAACAATATCACCTCTGAGCCATCTTTCCAAAGGTTATGTGTTTTTCTCTCCATCATGCATAACTTTTCTATCATACTGCCATGGCCTTCCCAATAACACATGACATACATCCATTGGGACAACATCACAACATATCTCATCCTAATAGATCTTCCCTATGCTAAACTTAATTAGGCATCTTTTTTCAATAATGAATTCATTTCCTTTTTTAAACCATGTAATGTGGTATGGATGAGGATGTTTTTCAGAGTGTAAATTCAATTTTTCTACCATTTCTTTAGAAACCATATTTTCACAACTACCTCCATCAATAATAACTTGACATACCTTGCCACCCAAAGTGCATCTGGTCCCAATGGTATTGGTTTGAAGCCATCAACCATCATATATTTTGGATTTTGTTTTCTCCTTCCCTGGAATAACCATTTCTCTTCTCATCATGAGACTTTATCCCACATTTGGTGGAACCTCTAGTTCCATCCCTTCCACTTCATGTTGAGTTTGAATCAGGTTCACCCTAGGTTTTCCTCCTTGATTTATTTCTTGTATGTTATACTTTGATCATTCAAATTCTCTATGACCTTCTTCCCCACATCTAAAACAAGTGAAAGGCCTTCTCTAGTTTTTCCATCCTCTACCACTTCCTTAACCTCTACCTCTTTGAAATACCCTTCCTCATTCTTGATTCGAAGGATCTTGTCGAGTGTCTACTTGTTTTTCAATCCATGGGATGACTCTCTTCTTCCATAATTTGAACCTCCTCAAAATGGGGTTGATGTACCCCTTCTTCCTCCTCTATTCCTCTGATGATATTGTCTGTTTTGTTTTTCTTCAGCCTTTAGAGCTAATTGGTTAGCCTCTTCCATATTGTTGACTCGATGCATGCTCAATTCATCTTGAATAGAGAAATTCAATCCATTCACATATCTAGCAACAATTTTTTCATCAATTTATTTGATCCTCTACACGTATAAAGAGTGTATAAAAATCATTTGCATAATCTTCCATAGAAAAGAGGTTCTGCTTTAAATTTTGAAACCTACATAAAAGGGTTTGCGCATAATTAATGGGAAATTTTTTTTCTCTCAAGTTCTTCTCCATTTTATTCCATGTCCTAATCTTATCCTTTCCTTTCCTTTTTCATTCCTTTTGAAGATGATCCCACCACATCATTGTATGACCCTTTAATTTGGTGCATGCGAATTTCACCTTCTTTTCCTCTCTCATGGGTTTCCATTCAAAAAAATATCATGTTATTCAACCAGTCTTTGAACTCCTCTAGTTTAAGACTAGTTGCATAATATGAAACAAAAACCTTGACCCCTTCATTTTTTCCTTCTAAGGCCCTGAGCATCCTCTCTTTAGAACTCATGACTTCCAATTCTTCTTCTCCATGTTATGTATCTTGATCTACACCTCCTCGACCTATCTCTTCATCAGATTCATCTCCTCCTCTACCCAGTCTTTGGTTTTCCATCCATGTTGTAAGTTATTCTATTTTCCTTTGCAGATTTTGCATTTCTTTATGCATCTGGGAAAGACCGCCTCTTCCTCTTCCTCTCCCAGACATCTTCATGCTCTGATACTAAATGATGTAGCCAACAACATACAATCAATAGAAATGTGCCATTAATCATATGTGAGAGCAGAAGATTGGAAATAACTAGAAAATGAAAAGTCTTATATTCACCAACTCTATTGCTACAATGAGAGAAAACTCTCTTATATCCAAAAAATTGAGAAAAATAAAAAACCCAAAAAATGACCTTTTTTTGCAGATTTCGGCACTTGTCAGATTTTGCCATTTTAGGTAATTTCGCATGCATATTTGACAGTCCAGTTTCTTCCAAAAAAACTTCCTAAAAATAAGATAGGACAAATTTACAAATAACATCCTAAATTCGAAACATGAGTTTCAAGTTATTAAAAAAAAACAACTTTTTAAAAATTGGAAAAAAACACTAAATTGCCATTTTGAGGGCTAAGATTGAAGTTTCAAGCCTCAAAAATATGTTGAAATGGGGGTGAATCAACACAAATTTTGTTGGGAATCCACATGCTGCCTCATAATGAAACCGCCTATAAAATTTCAGCCCAAGCAAACATATGAGTCAAAAGTTATGACCTTCGAAAGTCGCGACATCATATTGCAAATTAGGTTATCATTGCTTCATAAAGGGAAGCCATTGATAGTGTTGGTGATATAGCTGTTGCTGCATCTATGATATCGATTGATCATGTGGGTAGATATTTGATGATTCATTATACATGATCTAGCTCATCGGACCATGCTACTGATCCTTATGGTATTGCGGGTGTGCTTTCACCATCATACATAGATGGTCTTATAGGAGAGAAGATGCTTCAGAGTACAACTCATTTTTTGTCAGACGACCTATTGGAGGAATATTCTTTCATTGCAGCAGAGCTTTGGATCCCAATACACGAGGTCATAGGACATGTGGGTAGAGCTTTGTATTCACATCCAAGATCCAACTAAGCTACATGTCCTTCACCGCATTCACATCAACTTGGTAGCTTTGAAAATCCTACAGATCCACCTACAAATAATTTTCTTGTTGGAGAGGAGGATACACCTACTAGTCATTTTGCGAGTGTTCAACATCATGCATCTCAGGGCCTAGATGCAATTGAGGATTAGTTGATGGCGATGGGATCGTGAGGTTATGTGGATATGATACTACGTGGAGATATGTCATCGATGCCATATCACCTTGTTAGTCCACTACGCTTGTCAATATTGGAGCAAGCCAGGGAGACCCATGATACAAGTAAACAACTTGGAGCTTGACTTAATTAATAGGTAAACAAGTTGTAGCTACAAGATGCAATGTTTATTTTATGTAATCATAATAGCTGCTCAAAATTTTGAATTAAACATGCTATTAATTTATCTAGATGCTAATTCTTTGTCACAAGTCTTTTTCTACACTCTATGTATGAGGAGCCATTCTTGGGTAGAAAAGGTAAATTTTCTAAGATTCCACTTTTTATGTGTCTCTTGATATTGCTTACTCTTATAGTTTCATCCACTTATTTCTAGACTTTGATTAATTGATATATTAATGATTCTTTTTAATTAATTACATTTGAGAAATTCCAAATCAAATTTATTTGGTATGTGCTTCTAATTTGTCGCGATGGCTTATTGCAGGATAAATTACTACATCTTGTTGCTAACAATTTTGTCAAGATCCAATAAAGTTGACACCATTTTAGAACTTGTGAATCTTTAGTTCATCAAAGACATGGTTTCAATCAATGGTTTATTTTGGAATCTCTAGGCATGGAATCTATTTTTTCCCATTGGCATTGTGAAGAGCACGACAAAGTTTGTGTAGAATCTTGAGGTGAGTCACTTGCCATGGTTTCAATCAGTGGTTTGTTTTTGTTCTTGTAGTTCCTGATGAGTTCCTATCAAGGATTTGTTGACCCGAGACTTATATTTTTTTTTCTAATTTCAATGTCAAGCTCTACTCTTATTGGATGACCTTATTATAATTTCTCTTTTCAAATTTCTTTAAGTAATATTAGAATGATTTTTTATCTTAAACCATATTCCATTAAATCCACAATAACAGTTTGGTGATTGTATCCACAGTAAAAATATAGTCAATTGAATATTTACTTGCAAAACTCCATTGAAATCATGTACAGTGTGCAATACTTGTAAATTACATTTATAGTTTTAGGTTTTAGGTGTAGTTAGATCTCAGGGAGCTTCACCTTATAATTTGAAGAATAGTTCTATTGTATGTCCTCATTTTATTTGTGACGTTTGACAACAAACAAATTAAAATTTTAACAATATGAATCATATTGTTGTTAGCCAAAACAAGTCAGCAAAGTGCATCATGTTTCTGTGGCAAAATAAAACCATTGTATACTATATTTTATGTTTTTCATGTAGATCTATTCTATACAAGGATATTGATTTTGTCACACCCATATGATCTGAAATCTTGACACAAATATGGGTTTATGGAAATAGTTCTGAGTCTTTTCTTGTTGCTATTGTTACACCCAATCAACAAGCACTTGAGAATTGGGCTACAACTAATGGAGAAACTGGAGATTTTGTTGCATTGTTCCAAAATCCCTTCGCAAAGGCATACATTTTGGAAGAACTGAATGCAGTAGCTAAAAGCAATAAGGTACATTCCTGATTGCATTCTTTTGTATTGTGTTGATATATATAGTCTTGCTATAGATTGCTAACAAATGCAAATCTACTATTTTCTTTCCCCAAGAAATTTTTGATGATCTGTACAAAAGCCTCAAGTGAGCTCCAGAGGAACAAATTTGAAGGATTGGAATTTATCCTAAAATTGCTCTACTACATACATTTCTATTCTTTGGAATATTTTATTTGAGATTCATTCATATACCTATGTTTACGCTGAATCATGTAATTTCTCATAGCATGATACTTCTCTTAAGTGAAATTTGAAAGTTGATAAGATCTAATGAAGCTTGCTTGTGCTTCATGACGAAACTAATGGAACCTTCAGCTCTTTCTACTTGTGTTGATCTTATGGTCCTTTTGGAACCATTATTGTATCGTTGTCTTAATTTACTGAAGCCTATATATACATATTGGGATTTTGATTATGGTCTGTTCAAGCTTCTTCTTTTGTGGTGATCCGTCAATGATCCAGGGGTCTATTTATGTGATCAAAGATTCTTACAATTAAGGTATCTCGTGTACATCAACAATCAAATTACCAGCCTCACAATTTGGAAATGAAGATTAATCACCACAACAAACAAAAAGAAGAAAATCAATGATATTCAAATCTGGTTAAGAAAATAAATTGCTGAATAAATGTATAAATTTCTTCACAAAAATCAACTTCCTCCAAATTTTGGTTTGAAATTGTTCAAAATTAGTTTTAAGTTTGATTTTGTTTTACATCAAAACCTTCTCATTTGCTATTTGAATAATCTTGTTCTATTCTGATAGTGTTTATGCACAACTCGGAGCTGAAAATATGTATGCATTCCCCGCATAGAATGAATTAAAATTTCTTATTAATGTGAATCTGATTAAAGTAGTTCAAAAGCACAACTAACTACACAATTATTAGCGAGCTTGCAAGAGTTCAGAAATTTTACAATGAAAATGTAACTAAAACATAGATCAAAGGCATCACATATCACTCAGATTTATGTAGTGTAAAATCCATTTTGCGAAACATTAGCAAAGAAAAACTCAGAAAAGGATTTCTACAACATTAATGCCTATTTACATAGCATATACAACAAGACCTAGAACTTCCCAACACTATTCACTATGTCATACAGAGTTACACTGACTTCCTTACTGGCATCTGCAGATAAGAAGCTTTCAAATCCAAAAATCTGTTGTTCTTCAATGCCAAAAGCTTATTATTTATGTCTTCCCATTGATTGTGGATTTTGGAACTGAAAATACACCTTTTTTTTTCCTTTCATGTTACTAAATGGTCACTTTTGGAACTCGGTGATGCTGTTTCTCTCTTTCTTCCATTGATCCGGCTTTGTCTTTTGTCTGGTTCTCTTCGGATAAGAATCAAGCAAATTTGTTATTAGTTATCACTATATTTTGCTGCCAGTCAATCTATCTGATACAATAGTGCAACCCGTCTTTGCTCAAGGCAGCTACAACTCGACAAACATAATTTTGTTCCTTCAACAAATCAATTCAAAAGCCACGAAACCAAGACCACAAAGAAGAATATTGTTAACCATCTCTTGGCAATATTGGGCCTAGCAATGTAAAAAAGGTAAATGTGGATAGAAGGAAAAGTTATTGACCTGAAAACAAGCTGATTTCGTCTATTTTCTCTAGGTATAATATGTAAGATTGTTTTGAGCCACTTCCATTGACACAAAAGCTCAGTAAAGGAGCAATGCATTGAACCTTGAGGCAACATTATCTCAAGATAGCATGTTGATAACTGCTCCCTAAAAGAAGACTATCTTAGCATCAAGAAAGGGAAAGCTACACAGAACGAAGACAACATCAGCAAGCTTCTTGTATGAAAGGGAAAACTCGGGGATCACATAGAAATCAATTGAAAACCTCTAAAAATAGTAAATCTATTTTGATGTTCTAGCATTTAATGAAGACACCAAGGTACATGACATTGCATTAGATCAAAACCAATTTGTGAAATTAACCCATCTTATTGCTCTCCCTTTGGATGTAAGCTGAAAAGAAGACTATAATTTTTTTTTTTAGTAATAAGTGATCTACCTACATTAATAGTTGTCATGGATGGACGGCTTAAACATGTGACAAGTAGTTAGCTATGCCCTTTATGAATTAGGATATAAAATCTCACATATTATGTTTGATCAACAATTGTCAATGTCAAGGCTATTAGTATACAACCATAACAAGATCAAGTGATAGGAATAAGAGTCCTTTGGCAGTGCTATTGCTACTAGAGTGGATTAATACAACCTCACTATAGATCAAGGACACGAATTTTTTAATAATCAAGTGCATACACTATCAAAATCAGCATTATTTGAGATTTATATCTTCATTTATTTTTGCCTCCTTGGGTATATCTACCATTTATTTATGACATTCAAAATATGCCATAACATCATTTATATGAGCAGAACATAATCATAAATTTCAGTCTATATGCATTGTTTTTCACATGTATCATATTCTCGACTTTCATAACAAACCGTCTCTTGACTAAGCATGCTTTCATGTTATTCCATCTCAAACTCACTTCATTTTAAATGTATAAATTATAATAGCCAAACCAAGGACCAACAAATGCTAAGGATACACAAGAATTTGATAAGGGGAAAAAATAAGAAAAAACCCCAATATTATTAATTGAGGAAAAATGCCTAAAAATGATACAAAGTGCAATGTGTTAAGAACCTCTTAAGGAGGTGGTTACAAATATTCCTTAATAAAAGAATTTAAAATAATAATTACAATTAAATAATAACCTTTATCAAATAAAGATTAATCTTCTAATAGTTTCCCTCTTGATATAAGTAAATTGTTCAAGTCCACCTGTGACACATCCCATTATTCAAACCAATTCAAGTGGTTGATCCCGCTCTTCAATTAAATGTAATATTCCCTGATGGTCATCACTATCTAGTCTCCACTTACGATTCCCATGTGCATGTAGAACTGGATGAAGGGACAAGGTACTAGGAATTACTAGGGGGCTATATTGATATACCTTGTTCTCAGATTGATAATCAATGAAATGAATCCCATTTTGAACAATTTTGATTTGCTTGAGATATGTCCCTTGTACTACAATTGAATCTGAAGGAACCAGCATTCCAAGGTAGGACATAACACTTACAAGGTCAATAGAAGTAACAAAATATTTAAAATATACATTCAATAGACAAATCGTGTAAGCACATCTATTTATTTAGTCACACCTATGGGGAACGACATTCCATCACTTATTTTTGATTTTGCTAGCTTCTGCCTCTCTCTTGTGAATGCAATAGATAATAACTAACACCTTCTATGTTTCCAAGCTCTACTATGACTGCAAAAACATCTCCTGCACCAAAATTACATGGAAATTTGTAAAAAAAAATAGATTTCCAATATCATTTAAGTTTATGTAAATTTACTTTAATAAGTAGCCAAATAAAATTTAATAAATTATTAAGCTACAGATTTACACAAGCTCATACATGCACGATATAAATATATATAAATGTGAATACCTTTTTAAATCACTCCTAAAATATGATCATAATCAATTGAAATCAAAGGAATGTCTTCAAAGCCTTCATCTTCATATTCATTGTTTGTGTCACCAACATGTAGTGGCACCAAATTCCATCCACTGACATATCCTTGTTGTTGGTTTTCGCATTCATCATACTTTTCTAAAATGTAGTCATAACAAAAACATTAGTAATCCCTAGTGTGCAATGTCCACGGGAAACTATCTCTACTCATGACAAAATGCAATAATCTTGTTTTCTCTACCCTCTTGCATCCATGCATTGATCTTCTATCCACACCTAAAAACATATAATTTTGCATTAAAAAATAGTAATCAATATAAATATATTCAAACTAAAATAAAAAAAATTGAATGTACACACATATATATATTTAAAGATTTAAATTCAAACAAAAACATACTTGATATCTCCCAAAACACTCTATGTGGAATGTATCGGTTGGTTGTTGAAGATGTCCCGACCTCATTTGATGAAAACTATTTCTAACACCATTCAACAACATCATGTGCATCTTTTATGCAATCTCCCTCATAATTTATTTATTGTGTTCTTAGAGCACGTTTGATGCAAGCTCCTGCACCAGAATGCTCACCCTTTCCATGCCCACTCTCAAAGAAGCTCCAAACATGTGGTATGTTTTCATTTCGATGATATTTACATAGTGAATAAAATGGCCTTGAAGATTTTAATTGTGAAGCACATCCATCTGACCATACAAAATTATTTTCAATTTTGACACCCCTGATTGCCAAATATTCAAAAAATGTCTTGAAGTAATGTTGTACAAACAATGTGTCATTCTCTTTGTCATCACTAATATAGAAGTTGTATTATTTCTTAATGACTCGTGTCTCATATCAACTGTCAACATCATCCAAATCCACTTGTGCATGTCGATAGCACACTTACACCATAATAGTGATCTGTTCTGAAAAATAGTATTGTGATTGATTATCTTTTTGATGCGCAAAAGAGTAATTCAATGCAAAGTCAAGTACTCATAACACTGTTCCAAGTGGGAAAATATCTCTTAATGTTTGAAACTGTTGTGCTTGCCACTTAAAAAAGAAATATTTTTGTATGTATGGTTGTATCAATTTACAAAACTTTTCCATAAATGATCCCATTGGTATCTCCTCTTCTACATAATTTAACCTTGTTGATTCTTTGCCACTTTTGGTATGAAACTTGATGTAATTGTAACTCTTGCAATTTACCAACTTTTTTAGGTCTGTATCTTCATCTCTCAAAGGGTTTTTAGCCAAATTTCCACATGTTTCACAGACTCCTTTTATGCAACTAATTTGACCGAATGCATTATTAGCATCAGATTTATCACACAAGATGGATGCTATGAATTAACGTGCTCGTCTAGGAGGTGCATTCCGAAAACCATCACTTTCTTCTCTAATATTTTTAAACACCTTATAGTAGAGATCAAATTAATTATCACGATGACAACAACAAGTTTCAAAAACCTTGTTTTTCTTCACATAATATGCCCTTAACCTTTCAAACACTGTTTGGCCAATCTTTATATGTGGATTTTAATTACAAAACAACACGTACATCTCATGATTTTTAATGTCTAACCAATGTTTTGTATGTAATTCATTATTATTGGGCCAATTCTTGTGTTTGATAACATCTCTTTTATTTGATGAAGGACAAGTATGATCATTCCAAAAGCCTAAGATGAAGTTCCTAAAATCATCTTGAATCTTGTTAGATCAAGGAGCTCTACACATAATTACCCAATTTCCTTATGAGGTACTATCATCCATAACCTTTCACCTTTTGACATATTTTGTCAGTCTCTTTTGACAACAAGATTAGAGTTGATTCCCAAGACTCACTATTTTATTCCCTTAAATATTTGCACCAATGACTATCATGATTACAATTATAAAGTTTATATTTACCCAATATTAACTCCTTATAATAAGATATTGACGCATGCCTAATGTTTCCTTGAATCTACACATCTTGATGCAACAATGAACACGTTTACAAATTTAAACCAATCACCATACACCCAACATTTTCCCCTTTTCATAACCCCATGCTAGGAACTCAAACTCTTCCTAATTCATAAGACCCACATTTATTTCCTTGAATTATGAATTTGATAGAGCATACTTTGCTTTCAAACCTCAATGTACTTGAATCTAAAACAAGAAGTCAATAAAACAACATGTCCATAAAGCTCTCCTCCCAACCATAGGATTGATAATCAATCTGCCCCCGAGCTCTATGGGGTCACATAGCACTTCCACAAATCAATTTACACAAAAGGGTTCACAAAAAAATACACCACATAAACTCACAAATAGAAAATGGCATGTTAAAGGGAAACAAAAGGAATAATATTGAGAGAGGCTCAAGTTTTACATACCTTGTTTACATTTACAATAATTTTGCAAGATTTTTTCACATATTCTTTGTTCTTGTTCAGCTGAATACTTTTGTGTAGTCTAACTTTTTCTTGTCTTTTTTCTCCCCATCTCCTTTTTTGTAAAATATCGCTTAACACTTTTTTTGAATCTTCTCATTGAAAACTTGTTTTGTAGAGCAAAAGCATCTTTCACAATTTTTCTATTTCTATTCTCTAAAACTTGTCTTCTAAATCCTAAATATCCTTCACAATTCTTCTGAGTTTCTCTTACTTATATAATGATTTACAAAAAAGAAAACCTATAATTTCAATCCTAAAATTAAAAACTGATTAACATGCATTACATGCATTTGATTAATTTAGAAAATATAATCTAAAGCTAAACATAACTCCTAATATTAAAAAATAAAATAAAAATTGATTAACATGTATTACATGTATTTTGAAAAACTTAGACAAAAAAAGAAGTTAAAACTACACTTAACTATTAATATTAATATTAAAATCATTAAATGCATTAATTTAAAATTACACTTCACTATTAATATTAAAACCTGAAAAATACTCTTAGGAAAAAAGAAGTTAAAAATACACTTAACTATTAGTATTAACTTAGAAAAAAAAGTTAAAACTACACTACACTTAAATTTAATATTAAAATCTGAAAAAAAACTATTAATATTAAAATCCAAAAACAAGGGAGGAAAAGCTAAAAAAATGTTGATATAATGTTTTTTTAAGGGTTGCATGAAAAAAACCAGAAAATGGCTAATTTGGGGAAGATTTTAGCAGCATTTTAAGGGTTCAGTAGAACCCCCCTTCATTAGAAGAGTGGTCCATTCAAACCCCCCCATTTTTTACTTTACTTCTTTAATTATGAAATTAATGCATTTTATACTTTCAAAGCTCGATTTGGAGGTGCAAATGGAGTCAAATAGATGAATCAAGTTGGAGAACCATAGTCCTCAAAACAAGCTTCCTAACAATTATAAATTTGATATATTTTTCTTTTAATTTGTATTATATTTTTTAGTTTTACTAGATATAGGTTTTTCATTGAACATCAAGTTTGATGAAAACCTATCGTGCAAAATTATTAAATTAGTGATTTTTTTTTTGGGAAAAATATGTACGCACCAATATTTATGTCCTTTTTCAAACAAAAATAAATAAAATAATTTCAATAAATACAAAAAAAGTTATGTGATTGGAAGTGCAACTATGTCTAAATTGTAATTAGTTTGGCTTTAAAACTTAATTAAAATAAAATATTCAACAAAACATTATGGAACTAAATGGAAACCCTAAATATTAGTGTAACCAACATAAATTAAAAAGAATCATAATTTAATCTTTTTTTTTTAAATTATGCAGTTGAAAGTACACATCACTTTTCAAAAATGTTGTATACTATTAAAAACTAGTTATCGAAGAGATGAAAAAAAAATTAAAAAATATTTTTTAATTTTTAAAATACGTTTAGAATCTACAGAGAAAATCTCACAGATCACTAGTTGGGATCATCGCCAAGTTCCTAACAATTTATGTAATTTAAGTGTTATAAAGTGAATATTTTGCTCAAAATGTTGCTTTCAATGTCAAGTTTAGCCAAAAACTGTAACCCACTATTGTTGGATCATACATTAAAAAAATCATTTTTTGTGTTTTTGTTTGTTGGCGTTAGCTATCCGTTTCAATTTTCCAAGTTTCCATTTTGTTCATTTCATTGGATCTAGCTTAATTTGGTTTAGTTATTGCATTGCTTAATTTCAAAATGACATTTGGGTATGTGCAGGATCATCGTGGAAAAAACAGGCCCTTAAGTGGCAATGAAAATTCAGAAAAATCAGAGTTAGGCAACTTGACGTAAAAATTTGAATAAGTTATCTATATTATCTCAAAAATATGTAAGAATATAATTTATAGAAAATTTAATGTAGTTTCTAAACTACTAGATATATATATATACTTTTAAATCTATTTGTTGAAAATTTGAAATTTCAATGTAGTAGTACTTAAATTTCACAAAACAAATAAGAAGTGTCTGTCTGACCACCCTAATCACAATAAAATGATAATATTTTTTTATAAGATTTTAGATATAAGTAGAGGACTCATGTCCCGATGTGATGCATAATGTTTTGTATTTTTTTCCAGGTAAATAATTAATTATAATTTTTTTATTAGAACATTTTAAAAATATAAAAACTCATATGTCTGACCACCTTAACTTGGTCAAAAATTTTTGAAATTTATTTTTTTATTTTAATTCTATAGTATGCAAAGAATAGAATGTGACACATGTTTTGGGTTCAAAAAAGGTGATACGGTTTGAAAGATATAGAGATGTTTTTCAATCAACCTATCAATAAGGACTTTATCAATAAGGACTTTAGTCATAATTCAAATAGAAAATGAATAATAATTATTTATAAAATTCAAAGTAAAGCATAATTTATATTGGTGGAAAGTTGAGAATCTCCTTTAAACACCCTTTTCATTCAATCAATTTAGGGTTAAAAAAAAGTCGTCACCCACATGGCAAAGTCTAGAAAATCAAGGTAAGCTATTAAACACGTTTTTTGTGTTGAAATCTTAGGATTGGCATGTCCTAGCCAAATTCCAAAGCAAACCCAAGGCTAATCCCTAGGTAGTAGGTTTTATGCCAAACATATCAGATATCCGATTCAAATCGGATATCAGATCCAAATTGGATATCTGATTTGAATCAGATATCCGATTTTTTTTAATATAATTTTAAAAAATCTAATATAGTTTTTTTTTTTTTTTTTTGATGAATTTCCAAATATCTATATTAATAAAGATAAATATACAAATTCACAAAAAAGGGGTGGGTGGTAAGAAGGCACACCCCGAATGTCACATGGGACCAGCCCAAAAAAACTAAAATAACAGGGCCCAGCCTAGAAAGTCCAAAAAGATCACATGGGCCTAGCCTAGAGAATTACATTACAAAATGAAAATTAGGTAGCCAAGGCAGTGCCAGTAGATCTTGGGGGGTCCCGGTCATCCAGATGTTTTCCCCATACATCAATGGGGTTTGGAGTGACATCAGGAGGAGCACCCCAACCATCATCAGCTTTTTCTTCATCTTTATCTTTGTCTTTAAAATATTGCAATATCCAAATTGATCAGATATCCGATTTGAATTGGATATCCAATTTGTGTTATATATAATTTTAAAAAATCTAATATAGTTTTTAATATATGATTTAAAAAATTGCAATAAATAGTTTATAGTTTATTTTAATATATCTAGTTGAGAATATACAATATAGTTTATAAATCAATATATAATGTATAATTTATGGTAATCTCTTATGAAATTATGTATAATATATAATATATTATATTATTATGTATAATATTTAAATATTATTTAAAAAATTTAGTTAATGTATAAATATTTATATATATATATATATATTAAGTTAATATATAAAATATTATATAACTAATTAATATCACTAATATATAAAATATTTCAATATTATCTCTTTCCCTCTCTTTCTCACCCAACCCCCCACCCCAATTCTCTCTCCCTCTCACCCTAATTCTCTCTCCCTCTCTCATAACCTTCTTCCCCTCTTCCCCTCTCCCTCTCTTGCCCCCTCCTCTCTCTCTCTCTCTCTCTCCTTCTTCCCCTCCTCCCCTCTCCCTTCCCCCTCCTAATTCTCTCTCCCCTCCTTCCCCTCTTCCCCTCTCCCTTTCGCCTCCAAATTATTTCTCTCTCTCTCTCTCTCCTTCTTCCCCTCTTCGCCTCTCCCTTCCCCCTCTTTATTTTCTCTCTCTCTCTCGGGTATGTGCAGGATCATGATGGACCAAAAAGTGGCGATATGTAAGTGATATGATGGTCCATGTGGGTGACGACTTGTTTTTTCCCAAATTTCATGAAACGAAAAAGATTTTTAAAGGAGATTCTCAGCTTTCCACCAATATAAATTATTCTTTACTTTGGATTTAATAAATAGTTATTATTCATTTTTTATTTGAACTACAACTAAAGTCCTGATTGATAGGTTGATTGGAAAACATCTGTATCTTTCAAACGATATCACATTTTTTGAATCTAAAACATGCATCACATTCTATGCTTTGCATACTATAGGATTTACAAAAATAAAATTGAATTTCATGAAGTTTTGACCAAGTTAAGGTGGCTAGACATATGATTTTTTTTATTTTTTTTAAAAGTCGTAATAAAAAAATCATAATTAATTATTTATTTGGAAAAAAATTACAAAAAAATATGCATCACATCAGGACATGATTCCTTTGCTTATATCTAAAATATTGTCAAAGAAATTATCATTTTATTATGGTTAGGGTGGTCAGACAGACACCTACTTCTTATTTTTTCCATGAAATTTAAGTACTACTACATTGAAATTTGAAATTTTCACCAAATATAATTTTTGTTAAAAAAATAAACCTAGTAGTTTTGAAACTACATTCAATTTGTTACAAATTATGTTCTTACATATTTTTGAAATAATATAGATAACTTATTCAAATTTCTAGGTCAAGTTGCTTAACTCTTATTTTCTAATTTTTTATTGCCACTTAAGGGCTTGTTTTTTCCATGATGATCCTGCACATACCTTCTCCCTTTCCATATATCTTCCACACCCCCCCTCTCTCTCTCTCTCCCTCCCTCCCTTCCCCCTCCTAATTCTCTCTCTCCCTCTATCTCTCTCCCCATCCCCTCTTCCCATCTCCTTTCCCCTCCTAATTCTCTCTCCCCCCTCTTTCTCTCACCTTCCCCTCTCCTTCCCCCTCCTAATTCTCTCTCACTCTCACTCTCTCTCCTTCTTCACCTCCCACTTCCCCCTCCTAACTCTCTCTCTCTCGCTCTTCCCCTCTTCCCCTCTCCCTTCCCCTTCCCCTTCCCTTCCTTCTTCTCTCTCTCTCTCCCTCCCTTTCCCTCCCCCCTATCTCCCTTTCTCTCCCTTTCCTTCTCTCTCTCTCTCTATCTCTTGTCCACCCTCCACCTCCTAATTACTCTTGGGGACCTATGCGTGCCACAAATCGGATATCTGATTTATGGCATCAAAATACATTTTTAAATGTTTTTCAAATATTGCCTGACCCCAAATCGGATATCCGATTTGTAAAAATTAGGCTTGGGCATTGCTATGGAGCAATGTATTGACACCCAATTGAAAAACAGTTCAACTCAGGATTTTTGCATTTTTTGGCAAGTGAAAAACATAAATTTTTTCACATTCCCACTTTTTGGCCCACCATGATCCTGCACATGCCTATTTACAACATTTCATTTTTAGATTGTTTCATAGTTTAATCAACAAATTACCTTGTTTAGAATATGAATATTACATTTAAACATTTTATTCTAGGTCATTACATTGCATTTCAAGTCTCTTCTAACTTTAAGTTTGTATAGATTACTTTTCAAAAATGTTAGTATCTGTATTTTCCAATTTTGAAAATAAAAATTTCATCAATAAGTAGGGTAGTCATTCATTCAATACATTTCCTAGTTATGAGAGTCTCTCAGTACAAGAGAGTGAAATTTTTGACACTTTCCTTAAATCAACACCCCCTTCTATCTCTCCTATTTGTGGGAATGATGTGATAAAAGAAGATGAAAGTATAGACAATCATGATAATCATAATTTATTTTCTCCCTATACCTCTCTTGTTAGTATCAAAGGTATCTTGGTGAAAGAAGAAGAAATTGTTGAGAATCATGAAGGTTTTGTTTTTCCTTCTCCTCATCACCCTTTGGAAGACATTATGGCACAAGAGAATGAGATCATAGAACAATTTCTAAGAAACACCTTACCTAATCCCCATTCATCTTTTGGTTGTGAGAATGTTTTAGAGAAAAAGGATGCAATCGTAAGAAATCATGATAATCATATTATTTGTGAGGAGAATATGTTAGTATTAGATGATCAAATCTTTAAGATCTATGACAACCCTATTTAATTCTCCTCCCCTACCTATCCCATTTTGAAAGACATTATCAAACAAAGGAATGTAATCATATATAACCATGATAATCAGAATTGTTGTTCTCCCACTATATCTCCTATTTGCAAAGAAGATATCTGACACATGTCTTTCAAACAATAGTGATGTGACTTCCTTAGATGATGGTGAAAAGATGACTCGAGACTCCCCTTTATTAGAAATACATCAAACTGAAACTATTGAGGTCATGAATGCACAAGTGTCCATAAGACACCCCTTGATTATTGGACCTCCTAAATACCCTATGGGACATCCTAATAATCCTCTAATTCTTTACCCACCCTCACAATGGCCACAAAATCAAAACAAACACGTCTTCATCCTCGTTCACCACCTAAGAATAATATTTCTCAGCAATCGAATTATAATACCATTGCTCATACATATAACATTAGAAACAATCTACAACCAAGAAAAATACCTTCAACATCTCTCCCATTGCCTAACCCTAACTTTTTTGGTCCTCCTCGTTTACCTTTACATGATGGAAATGAGTATAATCATGTTGAACAACTAAAGAATACTCTTGTTAAGAGATCATTATGGGATCTTATTCAAGCATCCCCTCAATATCATAACATGATTCAAAGTTCCTTACAATAAGTTCCTACCCCCTAGTGTGCAATCAAATTATGTGGCAGCCCAAAAGCTATAACACCAAACAAATTGGACATTACTTTTCATGAAGACGAGTTACCTCCATTATATGTGCAAAAACAAAATGAAGCTTTCATGATAATAGGTATATATAGTAGGACTGGGATAAAAAGAACCCTTGTTGGCAATGGCTAAGCCCTTAATTTGTGTAGTGTAACCCTTTTGGATAGGCTTGGTGTAGATAAATCAATAATAAAACTAGGCTCTTTATCTATTAGTGGGTTTGATAACATGGAAAAATGATCTCTTGGTGTGATCAAATTACCTATTATATTCAGGAAGGCCACATTACAAACCCCGATCCATGTTATGTCTCGTGATCTTTCATATAATATCCTTTTAGGAAGACCATGGATTCATGAGATGCATGTAGTGCCTTCTACTCATCATCATAAAATGAAGTATATCTATAATAACAAAGTGTACACATTCGATGTTGATAATGAGCCTTATAGTGTTTTACAACTTGAGAAAGACAAGGAGTTTCCTTTAAAAACATTGACACAAACTACACAAGTTGAACCCGTGCAACATAAAGACAAATAAAAAAATATTGAGGAGGTCACAAAGCTATTAGAAGATCTTTGGTGTTCCTTAGATTTCACAACATTCATGGGAAAATACAAGATCATAAACAAAGAAAAGGAAAAATAAAAAGTAGTAATGTCAACACAAAATATAGAAGACCCTTCGAAAGCATCAACCTCAACTACTTTAGAAGAAGAAAAATATATATACAAGAAACCTTGATGAAGTTGATTATGAGTAACCAATAAATCCGAAAGAAATAAGAAAACTTTATGGAAAAGTTTATGAACTTATGAAAAAATTTGGATATAGTGGAAAATGATGTGCTGTGAACAAGGTATTTGTCTCCCTATATAGCCTAATACGCAGGAAAATACTAATGGTCTTTGTTATTGAACAAACAAGCCTTCACTTAATGTCAAAACTCTTACAAAAGATTCTTCTATGTCAACTTTAACATTAGTGCATCCTGAACTGATAGACTCTAGTGGTCTCAATTATTGTCCTTCTCCCTCCAAGATCAAAGCCTACTAGAATTATAAGCTATAAATGGCTAAATAGAGGAAAGGGTATAAATAATTTCTTATAGATAGAACTTTATGATAAATTCTAGGATGTAGAGCATGGCTCTTTGGCTACTAGTTATGACATAATTAGAATTTTGAGAATAGGCACAATAATGGTTGTAACTCAAGCTAAGGAAGAATAAGTGCATACTTGATGAGTAATGGAAACCAATTTAATCATTAAATTGAATAAATCCTTGAACAACCATCTAGACATCCTATATAGACATCATCAATTTAAATAGTTTGTTAGGACAATCATAACAAGAACCCACCCATTTGGCTCAAACAACTTCAACATATACGAGTCTCAAGACATACTTAAAGTAGGAATGTCCAATTAAGACAATTCACTCTACAAAAGGAAATGAAGACAGTATAAAATTTCACTAAAATATCAACTAGGTATACTTCACTACAAGTTCCAAAAATAGGTTGCATCACTACCTAAGTTAATTACAATTCTTGCATAGAAAACTTCATCAATGAATATATTATCACTTCAATTTTCTTTCACCTATGAGTGTGGATTGAAACTTCATCAATTAATATATCCTTTTATAAATTTTAGAAGTTTACTTTTAGCTCACATCAAAGCTATTCATTAACTATTTACATTAAAAACTTGGTTTACATGCTTAGAATTTTCCACATGAGAATGATAAGATCACACCACTGTGTTAAACCTCTATGAAGATTCTGAAACAACTACTTTTAGAATAAGATTGAGGATGTAAATAATAGCCATGCAACATACCCTAGAATGTTGATGTAGTGTTGAAATTACTAAATTATGGCTCTTTTATGCTCAAGATATGTGCACACGGAGCTATTTCACTTCTAAGTTAATAAATTTTTCATATGAATTAGAATTATTTATTTTATACAGTTCTCCAAGTGTCAAATGAAATGTTTCATGCATCAATTAAATTCACAATAATTAGATGGTGTGAAGACTTGAATAAAGTGAAATAAAAAAAATTGAATTAGAAATTATACAATATTAGAGATCATTTTGATATTTGTAAATACACCACAACATAACATAGTAGACCAATATATAAAGAAAAATCCTTCCTAAAAATAAATTCAAAATGAAAATATCCAATTCACAATATATGCCTACTCTTTAATTGTACCACTTATTATTATGTGAAAAGAAAAAAATTTAACTAAAATAAAATTATAATGTTTTTTACCACTAATAAAATAAATAATGTGATATTTTGCTACATAACTTGATGGATTTTTATTGGTAATTATGGTGAAGAGATAATTATGATTACCTCTTGTTATAACCTTTTTCATGTAATGATTCTCAAAAAGAATTTTGTGAGCAACTTCTCACAGTTGAGGACTTGAAAGAAGCCATCTTTTCTATGGCGGATGACAAAGCCCCAGGGGTCGATGGCTTCTCGTGCGAATTCTAAAAGACCCTTTGGGACTGTATTGGCCGGGATCTTCATAAAGTCTATCTTGAAGTTTTTCATTCGAAAACTTTGGGCAATATTATAAACAAGGGAAATATCAAATTCATACCTAAGCCTAGAGATCCTGAAGATATCTGCAATTGGCGGCTTGTCACTCTCCTTCATGTCTCTTAAAAAATAATTTCTAAGGCCCTGTCTCTAAAAATTGGCCATCTTTTGCCTCAGATAGTGCACCCAAAGTAAACTAGATTTATCAAATCTAGATTTATTCTCGATAATATCATTGTTGTTTGGGAGGGAATGGAGTGGGATAAGCACTCTAGCCAAAAAGCCCTCTTTCTCAAAATTGATTTTGCTAAAGCTTATGACCACATAGAACGGCCATTCATTCTTGCCATGCTGAAAGATTTGGGATTTGGCAGCAATTTTATTCAGGCCATCCAAATGCTTTTCTCTGACGCCTCTTCTTGCATCACCATCAATGGCCGGTAGTCCTCTTTTTTTGGTCTTTTCCACTCTATTCAGCAAGGATATCTTCTTGCTCCTTCACTTTATTTGCTTGATGTCGAAGGTTTTGGCTATCCTTTTCCCAACGTGGTTTACCAACAAAGGGTTTGTTGCATTTCTCTACCCAACTCCCAGTCTCAACTTGTTAATAGCCATTTCGCTAATGACTCTTTCCTCACTCTCCTAGAGGAAGAAGGCAATATTAATGCAGCTCTTGTTTGCCGTGACATCTTCTGTGAGGCCTCTAGTTCTGTCATTCAATGGAACAAGAATCTTTGTTATAGACAATATTTCTTGCCCACTCCCCCTTGGTTACAACATTATGGATGGAAGTGGACTAGGCTAGAGGAATATTTCAATTTTTGGGCATCTCCTTCACCTTTGCGGCTTCTCCGGTAGAGTTATGGCTAGTTGTTCTTTCCAAGATTGAGTAGAAGTTGGCCTACTGGATAACCAAGCCTTTGTCTCTCGCTGAAAAATTTCAAGTGTGTTCGAAGATTCTAGCAGCTACTCATGTTTACTATTCTTTTTGTTGGGCTCCCTTGAAGGCTGCCTATGCCAAGCTTGAAAAGCTACTTCGAGACTTTTTGTGGGCCTCATTGGAGTCCCATAGAGGGTTTCACCAGGTGGCCTGGGAATTTTGTTGCCTTCCCAAAGATTCTAGAGGGCTTAGTTTGCTTTCCACCCAAAGAAAAGAGACTGCCTTGTGTGTTAAATGGGTTATTAGAGCCCTTTCTGGTAGATGAAGCTTGAAAATTCTCCTTAGGCATTGCATTCAGTTAGGCTTTCCTGCCAAGAGATCTTCTTGGAAGGGGATTGGATTTCAAACCCTTCTCGTCATGAAGGAACTAGTTCAAATCGTGGGAACTTTTGTGGCCAAGAGCATCTGAAAAGCTTGGGAGGTTGTTAAGCCATAGCTCCGCTGGGCTAGATCTAGCTTTCGTGATGGGCTCTCTATCAATCAACAAAATGTGTAGTGGTTGCCTCTCTTTGCCAGTAATGGATTCAAACCTAGCTAAAGGCTCTAAGATTCCATAAGAAAGGGATTCAAACCTTGCAACAATTATTTCACCGACCAACAATGCACATCATGCCATGGGAGGACTTTCGAGCACTTTACAGACTTCAGAACCAGGATCGTGATAATTATAATGGTCTGGTGAATGTTATTCCTGTAGAATGTCTACACAAGGTGGGGATTCATGGGTCCAAGCCTTGTTGGAAGGACTGGAAGTGGTACCCAGACACCCCTTTCAGAAATTACAAGCCAAGGCTTGGCTATATGTGGCTATCGCCACATTTCCCTATGATTGATAGTCTGAACCAAAGATGGCTTCTTCACTCCTCCGCTCATATATGGCGTAAAATATTCTCTACCGTTTGGTCTGCAAGTGTCGAGCCGAAGCTCACCCACTTCGCCTAGTGTATTCTTTTCCAAGGCTTGCATGTGCGGGCTCGTCTCATTCATCTAGGGGTCCAGGACCCTCGGTGCTCTTTGTGTGGGCAAGTTGAATCTTTTAAGCATCTCTTCTAGTTCTGCACAAGAGTTCAGTAGTTTTGGACTTGGATTCATGATTTATTAAGGCCTTTTAGGTTAGAACCCTTCTCCTGGCATATGGTTCTGCTAGGTGATTCGCTTAGACTTCTGACCAAGTATACCCATCTTTGGAACACTTTCACGGTGGAAATTCTCCTCAACATCTAGAAAGATAGAAATGCTTGCATTTTCACTCACACTTAAATGGATACAAATGTTTCTTTGTATTCTAAAGATATTATTTTCTCTAATGTGCTTCTGCAGATTCAAGTTCAAGCGAACGAAGTTGCACTTGAGGTTTCTCACCTCAAGGTTCTCTTGGATCACTCGGGAAATGCCTCGTATATTGTTGCTCAGGTGCATGGCTCACCCTCCTCTTCTCACAGTCGGTTGCCCTCTCGAGGCCGGCAAAGGAGTGGCTCTACTTGCCCCCACTCCCAGCCTTCTTCTCACTGTGGCTCCCGCCCTCCTTGGTGCTCTCAGACTCCTCCCCCTCAGTCTAGCCAAGGGTGGCCTTCTGGAGGTGTTGCGGGGAAAAACGATTGCGGCTCTGCGTGGCCCTCTGATACCACTCCTGGCAGTGGCTCTGGTTAACCGAACTCTGATAAAAGTTTTCTGCAATTGGCGCTTGCAATCTCATCGTAGCGTGAGGAAGATAAAAAAAAGAAAAGGAAACTGATGATGGGTTGGGTCCTCCTCTTGACGTCACTCCCGACCCCATTGATGTATGGGGAAAGAAGGCCGATGACAAAGATCCTCTTGGCTTTGTTGGCACTGCTCTGGTAGTTTGATGGCCTTTTATTTTCTTTCTGCTATTATGCACTTTTGGGCTAGGCCCATGTAACTCTATTTTTGGTTTTCTAGGCTAAGCCCATGTGACTCTCGGGATGTGCCTTCTTACCACCCACTTTTTTTTGTGAATATGTATCTTATCTTTTTAATTTAATTTAGTTATATGCCTATTCATCAAAAATAAAATATTCAACCCTATCAACTGCCTTTTCTTATGTATTTCATATCACTTTACTTAATATTAAAAATATAAAATTAAAAACGGACGGATAATTTCAAAGAAACTTCAAATTGTTTTAAATAGGAGATCACTTATCGCGAATGTTTTGGACAGAAAAACAGCCATTTCCGAGAAAGTTTCTATGGACGAATTTGTCATGGATGATGCAGTGGGAGACGACTTTTATTATTTATTTTGATTTAATAAATTGAAAGCACAATTTCGTAGACTTTTCGTCATAGTTCATGAATGCCCGTTCCAATGGTTTATTTAAATACAGGGCCAAATACGTCGTTGGTTCCACGGATATAATATTGTAGTTGCTTCCTATATAAACTCACACCCTCACCCAAAACTATTAACGGAGAGTTTCGCTGCATAGTCTTTGTATACAAAACTTGAAATCATTTCTGTGAGAAAATTGAGAATGTTGGAAGACACAAGTGTTCAACGCCACCACCACAGGCTTGTGGCCGTTGATGGGCATACTGGATACATGTGCAACGGTTGCAAACAAAAGGGCACAGGATGGCGGTACAGGTGCAATACCTGCAACTACGACGAGCACAATCTCTGTGCCATGGCTTCTCCTTCCATCCCGCACCCTTTAACCGCTCGAGATATGCAATTGCTGTCAAGCCCTGTTGACAAAGACAGTCTCTCGTGCTCCACTTGTGCAAAATATGTCTCAGGATTGAGGTATCATGGCAGTGGGGACGTCCTGCATCCCGGTTGTGCACTCCTTCCAAAATCCTACACAATCAACTCCAATACTTTTTGTCTCTCCAAGAAATTGTCATCCCCCTGTAATATGTGCGCCCAAAGAAAAAACGGATGGGTTTACGTCTCCAAAGACTGCAGCATCCACGTTAATTGTTTAATAGAAGCCTTGCAAACGCCAGCCTCCCAAGATTTCAACTTATCTGTCAATCACTCTCCTCTTCAATTATGTAATGCTCCTTTCCAATTAACACCAGTACCCAGCACTTCAGGTCATCAACGCTCAAATCAAGCGTCGACCACTTCGGGAACTCTGCAAAAGCAACCCAAGCGCAGAAGCAATCATGGCGTCGTTAGGGCCATTTGTACAACCACCATGCTGTTTCTCAAAGTCATCTATGCACTGTTTTTTGGAGATCCTTCACCTCTAGTGGGGGAATTTGTGACCATGATTTCCAACAACTAGCAGTCTTTGCATCCACCCACCGCGCCCGCAGCGCTCAAGTCAAGTCTGCTATGGTTTACTTATGTTTCCTATGAGTTTACTTAGTACAGGTAAGAGGATATTTAAGGAAGTTGATGTGAATGTGTATGTGAAGAAAGATCATGATTCCTGTTTTTAGTGAGGTATAGAGTGTCTTTAAATAAATATATTGAGCCTTATGAGCTTTGATTCAGTCAGATAAGAAAGTGTGAGGGAAGAAAAAATAAAATAAAGTAAAACTGTGACATTGAATGTGTCCATGGTCGTTGATGTAGTACCTCTTCAAGAAGCCTATCATAACGATTGATTTGTGTAAAGAACTATATATTTTTAAACAAATCAGGTTTTACGAATCTTATTAGTTATATAATTTGAATAGTTTATTTTGGTGTTATTATATATTATATATTAAAATTTATAAATTTGAAAATAAATAGAAATAAAAATATTTAGTTAATTTTCTTGATAAAAAATAGTTTGATCATAATTTTGCAAATGTAATTTAGAATCAGAAATTTTAAATTAGTTGAATGTAGAATTATAAAATATGAACAAGTCATTCTCATAATTCTATTAGATTATATATATATGTGTGACTGCAAAAATGATTTGTTTTAAATTTATAAATGTATATTTAAACTATGCATGTATAAATAAATTGTGAATTACAAATTTGAACTTGATATTAATTGCATGACTATAACAAAAAAATCATTTGGATGCACTATGATAAGGAACAAGTAATGTATTGAAAGATCTTTGGATGATCTATTGAATTTTGACAGCCAAGGTCTCCTTAAATAGATGCCTAAATAGACGAGTTAAATTCTTAAAAATTAAGGTTAAGAACAACAAGTAAATAATTAATATGCTTCTGAGACAATGATGTCATATTTTTTAACCACTTGCATTGAAACTTTAGATCTACTTACAAAATTTGCTTATCAACCACAAATCCTTCTCAAATGATTCATTTGAATTAAGGAAACATTGCAAACGGACCACCCTACAATTTAAGTTGAAATAAGTTATAATTTTATCAACTCAGAATAATTAGCAAGATTGGAAACATGAACCTAATTTAAGAAATTTAAATTTGAAGGTTTAGGTGGGGTTTAAATAATGAATAACTAAATCTGGATTGAGTCTACATCCACATATTTGAACTATCATAATGAACAACTAAATCTAGAGATTAGATTCATATAAAAGTGAAACAATGAAATAAGGGGGCTTTATCTTTGAGGAGATGGGATTCCTACTTCATACTCTTGTTTCACTCAAGGAAACCCTAGAGATCTCAATCCAAGGATAAAATGAAGGAAAGAGATCTACTAGAGATTTTCCTAGGGTATGATTAATGAATAAAGAAGGGCTCACCACAAAGCTAGGGCTTGGAAAGTCTAGTGACATGCAAGATCTAATCATGAAACTTAATGATATGCAAGACTACAATAAATTACCTAGAAATGAATGTAAAATAGAACAACAAACTGGGAAATCAAAAAGGTGCACCTTGAAACTTCTAGCAGCTTGAATGAAGACCTGAAATGTTAAAAATAATGAATTTAAGGCACATTGGGACTCATATGCCAAGCTGGGTGTATTAGTCCTAGATTAAGGTTTCGGGGCTAAAATGATAATTTGTTGATGACAAGTTAAGATCTTCAAAAATCTATTAAAGTGGCATATCAATCTTGCTTTTCTTTTTTGGAGAATGAAGATCTGAATCTACTCCGCAATCTCTGATTTATCTTCTCAACCTGATTTCCATATCTAAAATGTCAAATTCTTCTATGTAGATTCCTTTTAGTGATCTTGTAAACAAGGTGACAATTTTGACAACTTTACACACTTCAAAAATTCTATCTAATACTGCTCCTTAGAGGGTCTTCAACCTAGATTTGCAAATCTCACACACTAAAGAGAGGGAAAAAAGTTTTTTTTAGTAGAAAGGGGTTTTCCTTGGTCAAACCTTGTTTTGGTAATCAAACATTGAAATGAAATGAAATGGAAAAGAGGAAAGATGAATGAACAAAATGATGTCTTGCAACTCACCAAACCCTAAGAATAAAACTCTACAAACATGTATAAAGTGGCTCTAATGGATATAGATCTTGACTCTTTCTTAGATGATATGGATCTTGAATTGAATGCTTGCTTGGATCATGAAACCCTACATCACAATGTTAGTTAAAAAATGAACATGATGCATGATGACTTTGACATGATGCTTGATACTTGAATAATGCTCCAAAATGCTTGATAATGAGCTCTTGAATGCTCTTGTAGGCTCAAATTTTCTACACGGATGCTTATTCAACTTGCTAGGTCACTTGATTGCTTTTTAGATTGCTTAGTAGAAAAAATAGTGAAATGAACTTGTATTTATACTTGTTTATGTTGAATTTACCAAAATTACAATGCTACAATCCGACATCAGATCTAGGAGAATAAAATACCGCCAAGAATTTGAATTTAAATTAGGTCTAAGCTAAGCGGGACTCATACACTAGAAGTGGCATATGAGTCCCATTAGGCTAATATTGGGACACATTTTTCAAGAAATACTTAGATTCATGTGAAATCCAAATCAGGGCCCTGAAACCTATGTGGGATCCATACGCCGAAGGTGGCGTATGAGTCCCAGAACACTAAATTTGGGCCATACAATCCAAAAATACCTGAATTACGATTGAATGTTTGTTTATGTCGACATAATCTTCAAAAAGATTCATTAATTAAGGGTTGTGGATGCAAAATAAGGACAAAGAAGGAACAAAGAAGCCTAATTGATAATGAAAACCCTAGATTAGTGTGAAAGTGTTAGAATACAATTTACAACACCTTAAATAAGGAACAAATAATTGAATTTTGTTTAATACATCCCAACAGCTAATGTGAATGTGTTAAACACATTACAACACTAAATCAATGCAACATTAAGTTCAATTTAGAAGGGAGAACCCAAACAAGTGTAAAAATGTAGAGGGATGCTTTTTTTGTTGCTACATTTAGCCCCTATTTTAGTGAGAGGAGGATATTTCTTTCAAATCACAATAAGGTAGATAAACTCACTTCAAGAGGGGTCCAAGTGTAGCAATAGTGGTAAGATAGGATGGAAATGATCAAAATGGATGCTCAAGACCCCATATCAGAATCGTATGGTAAACAAACATAAGCACAAAAGAAAACACATTAAAATGATATAAGGAGAAACAATAAGAGACAAGTATACATTACCTAAGATAAAGGGAAAAAAAACAAAAGGGGTGGATCTAGATTCGACTGTTTGTCTCGCACATTGTGGATCAAATCTAGAATTTTGGTATAAAAATGCACACTCTGAGGCAATGAAACTCTATTCTTTTCATTGGGTGAGTATCCAAAAGGTGAGAGACATACACATGCAACTGGTATGCACTCACACAAACAAGCAAGTGGCTATGGGAAAGTCATGCCTAAGTTTAGCTTCTCATTCAACCAAATCAAAGCTATACCTCATGTGTTGAGAAATTATGTCTCAACTTCCAGCTTGAAGTCCTCATTTTCATGCCTTGTTGATTATGTGTTGTTTGTAAAGTTCTTGTGGAGGCGGAACCAGGATGGAACTTGGCATTGTTCTGTTTGCCTAAGTTTCGGGTCTCTGGTGGATGCAGAACTGGGATGGAACTTGGCATTGTTCTATTTGCCTAAGTTCTAGGTTTTGGTTCTTGTTCCTGCTTCGACCCCATTTCCTGCCATCTGTTGTTTCTCGCTTCATAGGCTCTGGTGGAGGCAGAACCAGTTTTGGAAGTTGGCAATGTTCGTTTGCCAGGTTCCAGTTTCAGTTTTTGTTCTGACTCTGAGCCTGACTCCTGCTTTTATGATCTAGTTCCTCTAGATGTTTGGATTCTCCTTGGGGTGTTTTCCTCCACCTTGTCCTGGTTCTGGATTGTTGTTTCTTGTAGTTGGCGGAGGCGGAACCGGAACTAGATTGGTTCCTGATCTTGGACTTTTTGTAAAGTCCTATTTCTATTCCTATTCTTATTCTGTCCCTGGGTCCGACTCCAACTCTGATCTTTTGTGTTCCCGTCTTGGTTTGACCCTGGGTTGACTTTACTTGGTCAGAACTGTTTTCGATGAGTTCCTCTTTGCCATGGGCAAACGTGGAACTCAAATGGTTCTTGAACTTATATTTTCGGTTGAGTCTTGTTTCAACTCCAGTTCCGGCTCCGACTTTGGCAGTGCGTATTTTTGGTGGAGTCCTGTTTCGACTACTATTCTGACTCTGGCTCTGGTAGTGTTATTTATGACTTGAAGTCTTGGTCGCGCCTGATGTTTGTTTGACCATTTTCGTTGCTCTGTCAGCTACGTTTGCTGATGGGTCTTGGATGCGTGGCACCTAGTTGAATAGTGATTGGACGGATACCAAGATAGTTATTGTGGCAGTTGCATTTATCAACGAAGGGTGGCAAGCTCAACCGTTTTGAGCATTGGCTTTGAATGCAATGACGGCTTGTTGCAGGAGATCTGTCAGATCCGACCAGATGCGTGATGTGAGGATGGACTTCAATGTTGTGTAGGACTCTTCTAAGTTAGTTACATATGGATGAGAGATGTGTTATTTCTCACAAGTTAGACAAGTTAAGTTTGAGTCATGAGTTGTAGAGCAAGTTAAAAGTTGTGAGCTAAAGAACAAGAAGGACGTGAGTTCTTGAAGAAGGTTTTGAACTGTATGTTGTGAAAACATTGTAACAGTGGATCTGAAACTCTCTAGGTGATTGTGAGTTGAACAAAGAAGTCTAGATATTGTATGTAATCGATTCATTACTATAATACAATAGATTTGACTTTGTGTGGTGGGTTTTTTACTTGAAAGGGTTTTCCCACGTAAATACTATGTCATCTTTGTTTTCTTATCTTTCTGGTTTCTCATTGCCATGTTTGTATGCATCTCTATAAGTTTTGAAACTGTTAGTTTTTCATTTTGGCTTCTCTCCCCTGAAGTAAAGGTGTTAAGGGAATGTATTCCGCACTGTTGGGTCAGTAGATCCACATTCTTTTCCCTTCAAAGTGGTATCAGAGCTTGGCCAGTTCATATTATCCTTGCTAGGGAAAATTAGTTTTTTGCACTAATACTGTTTTAGTGGGAGACTTGCATTGTTAAACTTGTTTCTGTTGTGAGATGGCAAGTACATCTGGTAGGATAGATATTGAGAAGTTTAATGGCAACAACTTTGAGTTATGGAAACTCAAGATAGAAGACTTGCTTGTGGATAGAGACCTCTGGATTGCAGTGTCTGGAACTAAGCCACAAACTACGACCCAAGAAGCTTGGGATCTTGCTGATAGAAAAGCAAGAGGATTGATAAGACTGAGTCTAGCCGATTCTATGCTTTTGAATGTTCACGAGGAAAAGTTTGCAACTACTCTATGGAAGAAGCTTGGTGATATTTACCAAGGAAAGTCCCTGGAAAATAAGTTGTTCCTGAGAAAGAAGTTGTACTCCTTGAAGATGGATGAAGGTGCATCTGTTGCAGACCACCTGAACTCATTTAATATGAGTGTTACTCAGCTGACATCTGTAGGTGTAAAGATTGAGGAGGAGGATCATTGCATGCTCCTATTGTGTTCATTACCTGATAGTTGGGATCATCTTGTGATGGCTATTGGAAGCACAACCACTGCTTTCAAGATTGATGATGTCGTTGCTTCGCTTCTGTCTGAAGAAATGCGAAGGAAATCTTCTAAGATGGCCAAAGATGCTCTTTCTGTTCGAGGTAGAACAAAGGAGAAAGGCAAGAAGAAAGATAACAAGTCAAAATCCAAGTCTAAAGGGAGATCAAAGTCTCCTGGTAAAAAGTTCAAGGTAAAGTGTTGGAACTGTGGGCAACCTGGTCATATCAGGAAGGATTGCAAGGAGAAGAAGAAGAAGATTGCTTCTGATAACAAATCTTCTCAAAGTGATGTAGATGCCTTCATTGCAGCAACCTTGACAACTCAAGCATCAGATGATGTTTGGTTAGTTGATTCAGGTGCCTCCTTTCACATGACATCCAATAGAGATTGGTTCTCTAAGTATGAGAAGTATGATGGTGGAAAGGTATACTTGGCAAGTGATTCAACGCTAGAGATTGTTGGCAGAGGAAGGGTCATAATTCAGTTTCCTGACAGGAGAGTCAAAGGAATTGGTGGTGTTCTTCACATCCCAGGTTTGGCTCGAAATCTTCTTTCTGTTAGTAAGTTAAATGATGCTGGTGTAGAGGTTTCGTTTTCTAGTAAGGGATGTAAAATGGCTAGAGGTGCAATGGTGTTAGCTAAGGGTGTTCCTACTGGCACTCTATACAATCTAGATGCATGACTTGTTCTTTGTAACAGTGCCTTTGTAAAGTCATGTAATTCTGTACCTATAGAGAAAGATGAAGACTCTTCACTATCTGCAAATGCCTTGGAGGTAAAACTCCCAGCAGAGAAGACTATGTTATGGCATCATAGACTTCGTCACATTGGTGAGAAAGGTTTAAAAAGCTTGAAGAACAAAAACCTTGTAGAAGGGCTTGATGATTGTAACCTTGAGTTCGATTTCTGTGAACATTGTATCTATGGAAAGCAACACCATGTTTCTTTCTCCTCTAGTCCTCACAAATCTTCTGGTATACTGGATTATGTTCATTCTGATGTGTTTGGTCTAGTTAATGTTCCTTCATTATCAAAGTCTAGATATTATGTTTCTATTATTGATGACTGTTCGAGAAGGGCATTTGTATACTTTCTTAAAAGTAAATCAGAAGTGTTCAGTCGGTTTAAAGATTTCAAATCTTTGGTTGAAAATCAGACTGGAAGGAAAATAAAGTGTTTAAGGACAGACAATGGAGGTGAGTTTTGTTCTATAGATTTTGAAAGGTACTGCACTGATCATGGAATTAAAAGGCATAAGACAACCCTGTACACTCCACAGCAAAATGGAGTTGCTGAAAGGTTGAACATGACACTGATGGAAAAGGCAAGGAGTATGCTGAGTGGTGCTGGTCTGGAGTAGAAGTTCTAGGCTGAGGCTACTGCTACAACATGTTATTTGATTAATAGATCTCCTTGTTCAGCTCTTGTTGATAAGACACCTTTGGAAGCATGGTCAGGTAAGAAACCCTCATTAAGGCATGTTTGAGTCTTTGGTTGTGAGGCATATATTCATGTGCCAAATGAAAAGAGATCAAAGTTGGATAACAAGGCTGTGAAATGTATTCTCATCGGCTATGGAGTTGGTGTGAAAGGATACAAGCTTTGGAACCTTGTTACTAAGAAGATTTTGTATAGCAGAAGTGTGATATTTCATGAGCTGAAACCTCTAGTAAGTGATCAACAGCCTGAGACAAATCAGAGTGATAAGGAGAAGGATGTAGTTGAGATTCCCCAAACTCCAGAAAGGGAAGAGCTGCATGGTGTACCTGAGATTGAGGAGAGTTCAAGCAGCTCTGGAAGTTCTGATGATGAAGAACAACCTCAACCTCCAAGGAGATCTACACGAGAAAGAAGGCAACCAGAAAGGTATGGTTTCTCTATGTTAGATTCAAATTGTGCTTATTCCTTAATTACTATCACTGATGAGCCTAGGACTATGAAAGAAGCAATCAGCATGGCTAATTCAAAGTCATGGCTAGAAGCCATGAATGAGGAGATGCAATCCTTGAAAAAGAATGATACCTGGAAGTTGGTACCACTGCCTAAAGGGTGAAAGCCTGTTGGCTGCAAGTGGATATTCAAAAGGAAGACAGGCCTTGATGGCAGTGTGGAGAAGTATAAGGCACGGCTTGTTGCAAAGAGATTTTCCCAAGTTGAGGGAATTGATTATGGAGAGATCTTTTCCCCTGTAGCAAAGCTGACATCCATCAGATTTTTGTTGTCATTGGCAGTTGTGTATGACTATGAAATTGAGCAGATGGATGTGAAGACAACATTTCTCCATGGTGAGTTGGAAGAAGAAATCTTCATGTCACAACCTGAGCATTTTGTTGAAAGAGGCAAACAAAATTTGGTTTGCAAGTTAAATAAATCTCTCTATGGTCTAAAGCAATCTCCTAGAATGTGGTACCAAAAATTTGACACTTTTGTGTTGTCAATTGGGATTGTGAGATCAAAATCTGATCATTGCATCTATTATAAATGTGAGAATGATCATGTGCTTGTTATTACTCTATATGTGGATGACATGTTATTCATTGGTAATAGCAAGGCTATGATTTATGACCTTAAAACTCAGTTGTCTACTAAGTTCGAAATCAAAGATCTTGGAGCAACAAGGTACATTCTTGGAATGGAGATAACAAGGGATAGAACAAGTAGAAAGCTTTGGCTCAGTCAGAGTAAGTATGCGAAAACCGTTCTAGAGAGGTTTAGCATGACTGATTGCAAGAAGCTAGTTGTTTCAATCATGCAAGGATTGAAACTAGCTGCTGAAGACTGTCCAAAGTCTGCTACTGAGATGGAGGACATGACCAGTGTGCCTTATGCAAGTGCAGTAGGCAGTTTGATGTATGCTATGGTTTGCACAAGACCAGACATTGCCCAAGCAGTGGGAGTTCTAAGTCGTTTCATGGAAAATCTAGGGAGATCACATTGGGATGTTGTAAGGAGAGTGTTCAGGTATTTGAAGGGTACTTCAGATTATGCTTTGTGTTACCATGGCAGTATGGTTGCATCACAAAGGACTCTTAGCATTCAAGGATATGTTGATTCTGATTGGGCAGGGGACATTGATAGCAGAAGATCCACCAGTGGATACACTTTCATGCTTAATTGTGGAGCAATCAGTTGGATGAGCAAGCAACAAGTTGTAGTTTGTTTATCCACGATAGAGGCAGAGTACATGGTAGAAACTCATGCTTGCAAGGAGGCAGTGTGGCTGAGGCGTTTGTGTTCAGACATTGGATTTAATGCTGAGCATATTTCAATCTGTTGTGATAGTCAAAGTGCCATTTGTTTGGAAAAGAGTCCGACCTTCCATGCCAGGACCAATCCCATAGATGTGCAATATCACTTTGTGAGGGATATGGTTGAAGATGGCAAGGTCAGTATGGATAAGGTTGACACATTGAAGAATATTGCAGATGCCTTGACAAAGCCGGTTAGCACAGACAAGTTCAGATGGTGCACAGAATTGATGGGTCTTGGGGCCTATGATAGACAGTAAGGTTTGATGTTTTGAGGAAGCTGGAAGTGCTCACCAAGTGGGAGATTGTTGAGAAATTATGTCTCAACTTCCAGCTTGAAGTCCTCATTTTCATGCCTTGGTGATTTTGTGTTGTTTGCAAAGTTCTGGCGGAGGCGGAACCAGGATGGAACTTGGCATTGTTCTGTTTGCCTAAGTTTTGGGTCTCTGGCGGAGGCAGAACTGGGATGGAACTTGGAATTGTTCTATTTGCCTAAGTACTGGGTTTCGGTTCTTGTTCCTACTCTGACCCCATTTCCTACCGTCTGTTGTTTCTCGCTTCGCAGGTTTTGGTAGAGGCGGAACCAATTTTGGAAGTTGGCAATGTCCGTTTGCCAGGTTCCTATTTCAGTTTCTGTTCCGACTCCGAGCCTGACTCCTACTTTTACGATCTAGTTCCTCTGGATGTTTGGATTCTCCTCAGGGTGTTTTCCTTCGCCTTGTCATAGTTCAAGATTGTTGTTTCTTGCAATTAGTGGAGGCGGAACCGGAACCGAATTGGTTCCTAATCTTGGACTTTTTGTAAAGTCCTATTTTTGTTCCTGTTCCATCCCCGGGTCTGACTCCAACTCCAGTCTTTTGTGTTTTCATCTTGGTTTGACCTCGGGTTGACTTTACCCGGTCAGAACTGTTTCCGATGAGTTCCTCTTTGCCATGGGCGGACATGGAACCTAAATGGTTCTTGAACCTGTATTTTCGATTGAGTCTTGTTTCAACTCCAGTTTCGGCTCCGACTCCGGCAGTGTGTATTTTCAGTGGAGTCCTATTTCGACTCCTATTCCAACTCCGGCTCTAGCAGTGTTATTTATTACTTGAAGTCTTGGTCACGCCCGATGTCTGTTTGACCGTTTTGGTTGCTCTGTCAGCTGCATTTGCTGATGGGTCTTGGACACGTGGCACCTGGTTGAATAGTGATTGGACGTATACCAAGATAGTTATTGTGGCAGCTGCATTTGTCAACGAAGGGTGTCAAGCTCAACCGTTTTGAGCAATGGCTTTGAATGCAATGACGGCTTGTTGTAGGAGATCTGTCAGATCCGACCAGATGCGTGATTTGAGGATGGACTTCAATGTTGTGTAGGACTCTTTTGAGTCGGTTACATATGGATGAGAGATGTGTTATTTCTCATAGGTTAGACAAGTTAAGTTTGAGTCGTGAGTTGCAAAGCAAGTTAAAAGTTGCGAGCTGAAGAACAAGAAGGACGTGAGTTCTTGAAGAGGGTTTTGAACTGTATGTTGTGAAAACATTGTAACAGTGGATCTGAAACTCTCTGGGTGATTGTGAGCTGAACAAAGAAGTCTGGATATTGTATGTAATCGATTCATTACTGTAATACAATAGATTTGACTTTGTGTGGTGGGTTTTTTACCTGAAAGGGTTTTCCCACATAAATACTGTGTCATCTTTGTTTTCTTATCTTTTTGGTTTCTCATTGCCATGTTTGTATGCATCTCTATAAGTTTTGAAACTGTTAGTTTTTTGTTTTTGCTTCTCTCCCCTGAAGTAAAGGTGTTAAGGGAATGTATTCCGCATTATTGGGTTAGTAGATCCGCATTCTTTTCCCTTCATCATGATAACTTTGATAAGGTGCCACACAACATTGAAATTCAAGCTTCATGAGGCAAGAAAATATTCGTATGCTTAGAATTCATGAACTAAAAATATGGAGCCACAGGCAAGCAAAGTGTATTATGGTAGGTGGCCATATAACCAAAATTGTAAATGAAAAGTAGTGTAAGGAACATTCAAAGGATTTTTTCTTAGTTCATGTAAGGTCTTAACTTAAGGAACAATGTGCCTAATGTCTCCAAGAGAGGACCAATCAAAGAATAGAAGATTCACAACTTAGGGGATGTAGTGTGTCACATCAACACACTAAGAGGAATATAATATGCTAAGAGAGATCATGCTCTTGAAGGAAATCACACTCAATCTCACCACAAAGAGAAAGACACATTGCATTAAGTAAGTATACTACACAATGAAACATGAAATGCAAAATCAATAATGCCAAAGTATGCCCCCACTTTAAATAAATTTCTAAACACGATGGTGTGAGAAATTACTTTTAAGTAGCAAATGATAAATGCTAACAATAAAGAGGACATGCGAGCTTATTTGGAAAGACCTATGCCAGGTCATATGTTTCCAAATAAAGCTACACTATGAAGAAGGTGTTTCCCCCAAAATAAAAATCCAAACACATGAAGGATCCATGGATTTGGGGTCATTATTTTCTTTCTACAATGTTTTTATAGAGCTCGAAACTATCATTATCCCCTGAATACTCATGAAACAAGAAGAATGACACAAAGAGAGAGAAAATGAATAAAAACCTTTTGGGTATACATGGAAGAGACCTAAAGGTCTCGACACCTTGCATCATCCCTAAAAGGAAAATACAAGACAAATGAAAAATATAAAGATAAAACTTTTGGGTCAACATGGAAGAGACATGAATGTCTTGACGCCTTCCATCATCCCCAAAAGGAAAACACAAGAAACATGAAATGATAAAATATTTACGACATAGAGAAGAATGTAGATACAAATAGAGGAATGTCAAAAAAAAGAGATGCATTAGACAAAATGGCATGGGGGATCACATTACATAGATGCAATCACATAAAATAAAAAATAAAAAAATGCAAAAGACTAGTAAGGCACATGTGAGTCAACCTATTAGTAGGTCATCTGCATCCCAATTGTGTTCATCATATAGAGAAGGTAGAGAGCTAGCCAAAGGGACAATAGCAAGTGTCGAACTAGGGGTATCACCAAGTCCAACACTCTTCTTAGGATATTTTTCATTTAAGCTCAAAGAAGAGGAAAATAATGTATTCAATTCATTAGGCACCTCCTCATCAATTTTAGCATCCTCATCATAATCATCCAATTTAATCACAATAGGAGGTCAAATGGTAATGTCCAAAGAAGGGTTTAGCTTCTGTTGTGGTTATGTTATAGGATATTGGTTTTATGGAAAAGAGGGAGAATCATTGTGTATTTCTTTAGTCAAGTTTGGATTTTGATTTTCTTTGTTTATTTCTCTATTTATCCCTCAAGCAAGAGCACAAAATCTACACATACACTCTCTAGCATTACTATTTATTTTAGTACAAATTTGAAGTTGTGTCTATGTAGGAGTGGGTTTATAAACCATAGGTTTCTTTTATTCCCTAAGGATAGGAATGGAAGGAACCATGGAAGTTTATTCAACCACTTTCTTTTTAGCTTTCTAAACTTTTTTTATTTTAGGAGGCACGAAGAGATCATTTTTGTTGTCTCTTAGTATTTTGTAGGAGATAGGAAAATAATCTTAGGTTGGTCCTGGTTTTTTGGAATGTCCTTACATTCAATAATGGTTTTATCAAGGATGGTATGCTCAATCATAGGTTGAGGCATGTTTGTAATGGATAGTTTTTCTATCCATTTCACCTTAAACTTTTGACAGGATTTGAAAAAGAAGTCTTCTCAAGGTTTTATAGGTTCCATAGGATCCGACCAAAAGAAACATAATGAAACGTTTCCACGAGAAGATAAAGGATTAAAGCCACTATGATCCATGGTGAAAATTTCATTTTCAAAGGGAAACTTTAAGTATTTATGCACAACTGACGGGATGGATCCCATGGAGCATAGCCATGGGTAAGAAAGCTTCACATGGAATTGGTCTAACATTGAGATAATGGAGAATGAGACATCTACTAATTTTAGTCCTATTTGTAGAGGTAAGTTGATCGATCCCATCATAAGGCAAGCTGAACCGTTATGTGTCTTTATCCATGCTTTCGGTTTATCATATGTTTCTTGATAGAGTTCATGCACAAGTAAAAATTCCTTGGTGATGACATTTTATCCACGGACGGGATCAATTAATATCCTCTTAGTGGGATTGTCATAGATTTTGTCAGCTATGTAAAGAGGACCATTAGGTACATGTTTAAGTATATCTTGTGAGGAGAAAGAAATGTCAATAGGATTTTGCGTTCAACATGGTGTTGACTTTTGACCAATGCAACCAACCCATCAATAGGATTTGGTTCTATAGGATCCTTTTTATCAGTATCCATGTGTAAGTGTGTAAAGAGGTAAATAACATTAATGCACTTCTTTATAAGACATTATATCAAAGATAACTCAAATTGAACTAAATCAAAGAAGTAATCATTTGAAAGCGTCATATTGTTCTCTATCCTCAAAGATTTATTAAACCACTATTGCTCTCAGATTGTTAAGCACTATGATTGTTAAATACTCTCTACTGTAAAATTTGATCTGGCCTCGTGGCATACTGTATCATGGATTGTGGAAGAAAAGCATGATGTATGCACTGACTGTGATTGTGAAACTGAGTGAGAGCTCTTCTTTGGAAGAGGGCTCATGAAAAGAGTGGTTCTACTATGAAATCTAAAGTGTGACCCCTAGCAAAATCGTGATACATGTGGATGAATGTTCTATGTTGTAACAAGAGTTTTTGATTTTGATATAGAAAATGTTGTCTTCTCAATTTATAACCATCAGGTTTCTTGGGTTTTGAGATTTTGATTTTCCTTTTGAGAAATGTGGTGGACTTCCACTTTCTAAACATGGAGTTTTTTGATGTAACTTGACTTTGTTATTTTCAGGATGATCCTTAATCTGATTTTAATGATTCTTTGTGAAAACACAACAAGCAATTTTGAATAATTTGTTTTTAATCAGATAGATCATGTATGTTCAAAAACCATGAATGATTTTTATTGATTTTGACGGGTTATTTTGACAATTGTACAAAAATCAAACAGACTCACACTTAAGGACAAGTAGGTCATCATTATACTCACAACCCACATCTTGAATTACATTGACTCACACAACAGTGTCACCACCTAGAGGGCGCCTGTGTTTTTGTCGTTTCCAAGTGCGTACTCAAAGTGACGGATGTAGATACCGAATCCCTTGAGCAAGCAGTCCTTGGTAATTATATGGTGAGTGTCTTGGGGGCAGATTCTTCCCTCCCCTTGCACCGTGAGTATGACAATGTATGGATACTAACTTGGCGGGAAACTACTCGGGTTTGTAGATAGGGCTTCCATGCGGTGCGGCAAATGATAAACTCCCTTAAGAGACCTCCCAATCTTTAGAACAAATATTTTGGGGATGGTTATCTTGCACACTACCGTCAATTTGGACTGTCATCAACAACTTGCATTTTTATTATAGTGGGTTGGAATCCTTGGCTTTAGGTGTTCCCACTTAGGTTGTTCCCGTAGGGTGAGTACTTTTTCCCACTATGGTAGGCCTGTTAAAGGATTTAATAAAGCGTAAATAACATGAAGTAAAAGTGAATCTGGCACTTTGGTCACCCAGTTAAGGGGAGAGCATAAGCCTAATCACTACAAGCACAACATATAGATTTGTTCTGTTTTAAGCCCAAAAAGAAATTTTCTAATCTAAGTGAAGGTGTTACCTCACATAAATCATGATGTTCTTTTTAACTTCTACTGTAAGAATGTGATGACTATCCTAGGATTCATAGATTTGCTTTAAGAAAAACAAGAAAGTAACTATCCTAGGATTGATCAATTTTAGAAACTTTGAAGTGACTATCCTAGATTGATCAATTTTAGAAAAACTTTCAAGTGACTATCCTAGATTGATCAATTTTATTCCAACTGTAAAAATAAATTAAAATTTGGCCATGGAAGCGTCAGATCCAGACTGTTTTTACAAAAGCATTGGAATATTGCACTGAAGCACTAGAACAATTACCTGAGGCGCTAAAACTCGGAAGCGCTGAAACAAGACACTAAAGCGCTGGAATTTGCCATGGAAGTGCTAAATCACCGAAGTGCTGGAACAGGACACCGAAGCGCTAAAACCGAAAGCATTGAAATTTTTGACGAAAGCATTGTAGTAACACATAAGCACTGAAACAGAGACCAAAAGCGTAGTAGTTTTCCATGGAATCGCTATAGTTTTTCATGAAAGCGCCAAAATAAAACACGCCGAGAACTTGTGTGACACTTTCCAGAAAAATTGATAATTTTGATCAAATTGGGGTTAATGCCCCACGGTGGGCGCCAAATTGTAAGTGTGTAAAGAGGTAAATAACTTTAATACACTTATTAATAAGACATTATATCAAAGATAACTCAAATTGAACTAAATCAAAGCAGTAATCATTTGAAAGCGTCATATTGTTCTCTATCCTCAAAGATTTATTAAACCACTATTGCTCTCAGATTGTTAAGCACTATGATTGTTAAAATGACTATCTGAAGAATGAGATGATACTAATGCAGTGATATAGAGTTAAAATACAATACTAGATGATAAATGAATTAAACTAGCATGATATGGACATGAAACAAATAATTGCCGCTACAGGAGGCAACCATTGATGTGAAAGCTTGATTGTTGGATTGCTTGAATGCTTGAGGCTTGATACTTGATGCCTGAATACCTACAGAGTAAGAGTGCATAAAACTTGATTATCTGGATCCTTTTCTTGGTTCAATGAGGTTGTATTTATAGAATTCCTAGTTGTAGAAATGCACAAGAAAAGCTTTGAGAGGCTTGGATTCAATCTGGAGAATTGAAGGGTGAAAGATGGAGGAGATTGAGAGAAAAATGGAGATTGTCTCTACCCATGAAAACACCAGGCAAGAGAAGAGGAAAGATTGATGGAGGAGGATTGAGAGATCAAATTCCAAATTTATCTCCAATTAGTCTCCAAAACTTCCCGTGAAGTTTCAAAGCATTAATTGTGACAATTTTAGACATAGATTAGACATAGGAAATCTAAATCATTTTTGAGGAAATGTAGATTGGAATATTCCTTATGCTCCAATTCAAATATTTTTGATATATTTAAATTAGCAAAACGGAGATAAATAATTTAATAAAACAAACTATAGGATAGTTGTTTATTAAATTAAACAGTGGAATGTGGTAATTAATCAATAAAGTGTTTTGATCTTTATTTAATTAATTTGAGATTGATGTGATAGAATAAAATAGTGATTGATAATTAAATTGAACAAAGTATTTAATTTTGTTTATTTAATTAAGATGAATTTGGAAGAATTTAAATGTGAATGTGAACATGAACTATATAAATAAATATTTCTATTTATTCGATAGTAGAGGAATTTAGGATAATTAATCAAATAATTCGTATTTAATTAACAGGATGCTCTAGACCAATTCTAGGTGTATACACCATGTTTTCATCATCTATGTCAACATTCATCAAATCATTATTCATAGTTTCACTAGAGTTGAGAAATGAATATTATGATTTGGCAAGGGATTGGTAAATATTTGCAAGTTTTGGTTAGGAGGGGAAATGGACTTATTTCCTTGATCATTAACAAAACCAACTAAAATTCAACTGCAATCAATGAGGTCTTGTACAAGATGTATAAGTTGCTTAAAATGTTTTGTGTCATGCGCATTTTTTGAGTGATAATGGAAAATACACATAATTTGATCTAAATTTTGGGGGTAGAGGCTTATTAGGATCGGGATTATTCAAAAGAAGCAAGTTGACAATTTTCTATTCTAGAAGTTGTGACATTGTGTTATCAAGGGTATCGGGTAAGGGAGTGAATTGTCTACCCGGATCCCCAAATGTGAAAGGAGCTGTCTTCCATATAGCAACCACTTGGGTATCAACATGTTGAGTCATTTTTTGAGTAGGATCAAGTTCAAGAAAATAATTATTCTATTTTCTAAAAGTTTGATACTTGTTTTGGTTTGCAGATTTAGAATTTTTAGGTTGGCTAGAGGTGGGTTTTGTTTCATGACTACTAATCAAATTTTGATAATCACAAATGGCAATACACAAGTGCACAAAGGAGGGGAACTTAATCATGGTAAGCCTATCTTGTATCTTAGTTTGTAAGTTCTCAATGAACATCCTTTGAAGGTAAGGGTTGGGAATATTTACATCAATTTTGGAATTGTGACCAAACGGATTAGTGTAGGACGATTACGCTTGATCCATGAAGAACCAAAGCATAACAAAGCCACTAACATGGAATCTCAACAAGATCATTCAATGAAAGTTAAAATAAACATTTATCAAAACTAATCATTCTAAACTATGAAATCATTTAAATTTCTACTCTATTCCATTTGAAACTTATCCCATTGTGGGAGTGGTGTCACATTGATGTGGAACGACGACCCTTTCCCAATCTCATGGATAAATGAGCTTGTTCCAGTCAATTTTATTGAAGAAAATTGATGGAATGGTTGTGAGATGTCTATGAAAACATGATTTTAATCTAAATGAGCATGATGCAAGTTAATTAAGCATGATTTATGCTAAAATGATGGATATATATAAATTCTTAGCTAATTCTAAATGGATTCTAACCTTAAAGATCCAAACCCTAATCAATTAAATAAGCTAAATGGATGCATTATGTGATCATGTACGCTATTAATGGAAGATTAAAGCTAATTAATGCAATTAAAATGATCTAAAATATTCTATATGTGTGATAAATTTGAGTGTGAGTGTGAGTGATTTCAATAGCATAAGTTTTCTTTGAAAGATGGATCCCTTTATCTCCAAATAGTGCTTTATTTATAGGAAAGAAAATGAAAATTGAAGGGTTGAGATTGAAAAAGCTAATCAATGGTCAATGATGGAAGAAATTGGAGGCATGGATCATGGATTATCATCAATGGGTGAGAATGCAAGATAAGATTTAATCAAGGGTTGGAATTCCTCCAAACAAACACACTTTCAACTTGTCCAAGAGGTCATAAGTTAACTTGCACAAGAGGTCACAAGTTAACTTCCTCAAGAAGCTAAGTAAGTTTGTTTAGAAAAAGAAATAAATTACCCTCTTTCAAATGAATGAGGAAAGAGAATATCATTTGGGAATATTCTCATGGGTGAGGGAAAATGATCTGTATAGGATCTAGACTAGATTGCAGAATTGAATGCTTAATTTTTACAATGATTATTCCAAGTTAATTAAATCAAAATTAACTCATGGAAATAATTAAATGAAAGAAATAACAAGGTGATTATAACAAAATGGAAGAAAGTGAGAGAAAGAATGAGAGAGATGCAAACAGAGTTTGATTACGGAGCTCGCCACAAACATGACTACGTCTCCGGGTCGGCTCCAATAGAGAACGACCAATCCGATTAATCTCCAAATCAATTACAAAATTGCACCAAGACCATTTCTTCTAGCACTTCAGCAGCATAACAATACTCCAATGTACGAAAATGGCTCCAAAAATCTCCTTACAATCCCTCTTCGAATCACCTGACACTTGTTTCACTTCAAAATTATGAGTAAAAAACTCACTCCTAAACCCCCCTTTTATACAAAAATTTCACCCCAAATTGGTGAAAACCATAAGATTTACAAAATTTTCCAAATCCCCTAAAAATAACTAAATCTCCCAATTTACATAGAAATCTCTATTAAATCCCCTATAATCATTCTAAGCCCTTTTTATTAATCATTTTGGGCTTATTAATATTGGGAAGTTTTTTTTTTTTTTGGTTAATCCATAAAAGGATTATTGTTATAGTTTAGGGGAGTTGTTTCTAAATAAAAGGCATTCAGGCTTAACCACTTAACAAACTAAACAGATGCCACACATATTTCAAAGCCGCTGGATGGCTTATTGGTGGCTATAAGTTTTGGAACCCGGCCGGTGCGGAGTTCCGAACCCCCGCCGTCCATTTTAAAATACAATTCAAACCGAATACATAACAAAATAGAACGACCGCTAAAAATAGTAAAGGCCACGTATGTGGTGGAACGGTCGGGCGAAAAATTCACAGATGAGAGATTCAGGGTTCAAATCCCCGAAGGAATTTTTTTTTGACAAATAACAGATTTTATACTAACAATATCCATCGGATTAGGCCTCCCCACTGAAGACCTTTTGGACCTCCAAAAGTGGCATTTACTCTAACATTAAGTGAGGACTTGGCCTCCCCACTTGTCCTGTATCCTCTGTACATTTGCATACCTGGCTCACAAGCACAATGAAGACTACAATAACATTGTTGAACATAAACATTATTCTATCACTTCCATAAGCTTCTACATCGATTGTTGTAGCCACTAACCAACAAAAATTGACTAGCATTAAGCTGAACAATAATGTAGAAATGAAAGAGAACAAATCAACAACAATTCGATCCTTCACAACAAGAACATTTTTACCCAAGGGACCATCAATTCTTTCAATCTTCATTCCCTCATGCTATACTGCGGGTGCATCCTGCAACATCTGACCCTGGTTAGCTACTCCAAGTTCAAGTTTAGAACCACCTGTATTGACAGACATAAGAGTTAATTCTTTACTTGCATTAATTATCCTCTTTAACTGCCCTGTGTTTGCAAAAGAATGATCAGTCTTAATCCTGTGAGAATGTACAATATACTAAATGCCATCTTTAAACAAGTGATAATGATTCTTTTCCCTATAGAAAATAGCTTTCCTATCATATAAATAAGGGCTACCAAGCACTATCCCATAGATATCCAGTGGAACCACATCAAACTGTACTTCATCCACAAACTTACTAGTGATTGTGAATCTTAAGGTGCATTGTCTTGTTACTTGCAACTTATCATTTTCACAAATCTAGCCTAGTGGATAAGGTTTCTTATGCTGTGTAGTTTTTAATCCCAAGTTTCTTACAACACTTTCAGAAATTAAGTTAACTTGAGAACCACTATCTATGAGTGCATCAATTTTACTGTTCTTAGCAACAACCCTTAAATGAAAAATCTCATTCCTTTTTTCATCTTCAGAGAAATCATTAACTATAGAAGTAGAAGCACAACTAGCAACAAAAACACCAGAAATAGGAGCTTTACCTTTCAGACCCATAGCTGTTATCTTAGTCTCATTATCTGAATTTGAACCAAGATCCATAACAACATTTGAAGACTCCTTCTTACCTTTATGTTTCTGATTATGTTTTTGAGCCAACTTAGGTCTCAGTTCAGGATGCAACTGCCAACAATGTTCTTCATCATGACCCTTCCTGTCACAATGAGAGCAAGCAAACTTATCATCCTTCTTAACTGTAGCTGTCTTCTTTCCTTTCCCTGTCTCTGCAACCTTAGAAGATTTCTTTATAGAGTTATCATTATCAATGAAAGAACCCTTTCCCCTTGACTCTAAGTGTGTAGCTTGGATAGACACTTCATCCAAATTACAAGGGTTCAAAACCAAAATGGAATGTCTAAGGTAGGAATGCAGACCTCCTATGTACTTCAACAAAGTGTCCTGGGTGTACAAAGGAACATTCAAAGCAATAGCCCTTTTTCTAAATTCATGGGTGTACTCTTGGACAGTTTGACCTTTCCCTTGCCTAAACATTTGCCAATCCATCATTAACTGTTGCATATGTCCTAGGGGATAAAACTACTTCTTAAGAGCATTAACAAACTCTGCCCAAGTTAAACTGACTCTACCATGCTATGAAATTTTTGCCTTAGTCTTACTCTCCCACCAGGTTACAGCTGTACCTCCTAACCGAAAAGTAGCTAATTGGATCCTATCAACATCATCTAATAGGTTCTGGACTCTACAGTAGACTTCAACTTGTTGAATCCAATCATCCAATTTTTCAGCATTAAGTTCACCACAATACTTAGGCAAGTCAAATTTTACATCCAATTTAATTTTAGGCTTATACCCACTCTTGAAAGGATTAGAAGAAATAGAATGAGGAGAAGATGGAGAAGAAGGAGAAGAAGAAGAGGGAGGAGAAGAAGGAAAGGGGTGATCTGGTTGCTTGCCACCATCTCCATGATGTTTCTCTTTCTTGTCTTCACGAACATCTTTCTTCGACGAACCTCCTTCACGTTCCTTCCGTTCTTGTCTTTCTTGGAAAAGAAAGTCCACCTTAGCCTTCATCTCGAGGAATGCTCTTCGAAACTCCTGCTCACTGATTTCTTCAGGAACCTCCATTCTAGAAACAGACATCTCCGGAAATGTTCTTCACTTCCCGATCTCAGGATCAAATTCTTCAAGCTTGCCTTCACCAATCTGAATCTTGGATCTCGTTAGCATTCAAAAAAAACCAACTGCAATAATAGTCACCAAAAGCTTTGATACCACTTGATCTGTATAGGATCTAGACTAGATTGCAGAATTGAATGCTTAATTTTTACAATGATTTTTCCAAGTTAATTAAATCAAAATTAACTCATGGAAATAATTAAATGAAAGAAATAACAAGGTGATTTCAACAGAATGGAAGAAAGTGAGAGAAAGAAAGAGAGAGATGCAAACAGAGTTTGATTACGGAGTTCACCACAAGTGTGACTACGTCTCCGGGTCGGCTCCAATAGAGAACAACCAATCCGATTAATCTCCAAATCAATTACAAAATTGCACCAAGACCATTTCTTCTAGCACTTCGACAGCATAACGATACTCCAATGTACGAAAATGGCTACAAAAATCTCCTTACAATCCCTCTTCGAATCACCTGACACTTGTTTCACTTCAAAATTATGAGTAAAAAACTCACTCCTAAACCCCCCTTTTATACAAAAATTTCACCCCAAATTGGTGAAAACCATAAGATTTACAAAATTTTCCAAATCCCCTAAAAATAACTAAATCTCCCAATTTACATAGAAATCTCTATTAAATCCCCTATAATCATTCTAATCCCTTTTTATTAATCATTTCGGGCTTATTAATATTTGGGAAGTTTTTTTTTTTTTTGGTTAATCCATAAAAGGATTATTGTTATAGTTTAGGGGAGTTGTTTCTAAATAAAAGGCATTCGGGCTTAACCACTTAACAAGTTATACAGATGCCACACATATTTCGAAGCCGCTGGATGGCTTATTGGTGGCTATAAGTTTTGGAACCCGGCCGGTGCGGAGTTCCAAACCCCCGCCGTCCATTTTAAAATACAATTCAAACCGAATACATAACAAAATAGAACGGCCGCTAAAAATAGTAAAGGCCACGTATGTGGTGGAACGATCGAGCCAAAAATTCACAAATAAGAGATTCGGGGTTCAAATCCTCGAATGAATTGCTTTTTGACAAATAACAGATTTTATACTAGCAATATCCATCCGATCAGAAAAGGATATTTAGTTAATTAAAACTAAATTAAATTGTGTAAAGGAATATTCCCATTTTGGAGGAATGCGAAAAGAAAAAATATTCCCTTGCAAGAGGGGCAAATTAGATTTAAATGATAATTAAACAATGTTAATTATGAAATTAGGGGATTTAGAAGAATTATATGATATTCATTAAATATAATGATTTAATAAGAAGGGGAAATGGTGATTAAATTTAATTAAATCACTTAGGGTTATTTATTTAAATAAGAGGACTGTAGGGATTAAATTAAATAATTTGATTTATTTAATTTAATGAGATGAAATGTTAGCCTAAAAGGGGATGAATTCATATAATTAGATTAATTAGATTAACAAATGAAAATGATGTGATGTAATTAACTAAATAACTAGGCTAATTTAATTAATTAATCGAAAAGAGGATGGTTTTCAAGAGGAAATGATGTTAGTATACTTAATTCAGCTGTATGATATGATTTGGGAAATTTTTCAATGTCTACATTTTTCCCCTCTTTGAAGTGAGGTACGTAATACTTTGGTTCAAACACTGGTACTCTTCATCTATAAATAGGTGCTACTTAAATAAAAAAAATAAAAAATGATTTTGAGATGTCCCACACTACACCAATTGAAGGAATAACTTGGTTCCATGTCCCCTCGAGAAATCGGGAAGAAATTTTGAATTTTGGGTTGATTTATCAACAAAGGCTAAAATGTTGCCCAAGGGGTGTTGGCTTTTAGTTGTGATTATTGTTTGTCCTTGATGTAAAATTCACTTGATATGAGCTTCATGATATTCAGTTTCTGATTGGGTCATTTACAGGATCTTTATGCTACTTCAGTTTAAGGATATTCATGATGCTTTAGTTTCAGGTTATGCATGATATTTGTTTGCAGATGTTTATGATTATGATTTGACTGACAGTGTTGGTCATGCTACAGTTTATTTAGAATGATCATTTGGAGGATCATTTGAAGGATTCACTTTTGGTTATATTCAACAGGTTATCTTATTATATCATCTTTGACAGATTTAGTTTGATCGAGTGACAAAATCTATTTTTCAGATGCCTATTACATCTTCAGGTTACAAAACGTTTATTTCTCAGGTGCCTAAGGAAATCATATTTTCTCATCATCACATTTCAATGTGAGTTTATGTGGTTGATTATAAAAATGCTTCATCTTCAAGTTCTTAATGGTTTAGCTTCTATAGGTATAAAAAAGTGAATATTTGGTGAAAAATGTTGATTCCAATGTCATGTTTGGCCAAAAAGTGTAACCCATTATTGTGGGATCACCCATTGTTAAGGGAATTATGTTACATATTGGCTTGATGACATTTTTGTCTAGGGCATATGATCTTAACAATATATATGGTTATGAAAATAAAATTCATCACATGGGCCTTGACATCATAGTCGAAATCTAAAGGTGATCATTTTACATGGCATGGATATGTGCAGGATCATGATGGGCCGAAAAGTGGCAATATGATGGGTATGTGGCTGACAATTTTTTTTACCCAAAATTGATTAAACAAAAAGGGTTTTTAAAGAAGATTCTCATCTTTCCATCAATATAAATTATTCTTTACTTTGAATTTAGTAAATAATTATTATTCATTTTCTATTTGAATTACGAATAAAATCGTAATTAATAGGCTGATTGAAAAACATCTACAACTTTCAAATGGTATCACATTTTTTGAATCCAAAACATGTGTCACATTCTATTCTTCACATACTATAGGATTAAAAAAAATAAAATTGAATTTCAGGAAATTTTTACCAAGTTAAGGTCATCAGACATACGATTTTATTTTTTATTTTTTAATTTGTAATAAAAAATTCATAATTAATTATTTACTTGGAAAAAAATTATAAAAAAATATACATCACATTGGGAAATGGGTGCTCTACTTATATCTAAAATTTTATAAACTATTATTATCATTTTATTGTGGTTAGGGTGGTCATATAGACACCTACTTCTTATTTTTTCCTTGAAATTTAAGTACTATTGCATTGAAATTTCAAATTGTCACCAAATATTTTTTTATTTTTTTAAAATAAACCTAGTAGTTTAGAAACTAAATTCAATTTGCTACAGATTCTATTCTTAGATATTTTTGAAATAATATAGATAACTTATTCAAATTTTTACATCAAGTTGCTTAACTCTATTTTTTCTAAAAAAATTACCACTTAAGGGCATGTTTTTTCCATGATGATCCTGCACATACCCACATATAAATTAACCCTATCGGGTTTCATTGGGCACATCGTTTCGATGGGTAACATGGAATATTGATCACATTATATTTTCTAGCACTCACATGACATATTGGTCATTCAACATTCATTGACTTTGTTTGTCACATGGCAGTGACTTCATTTGGCTTTTGATTAACATATAATGAGGTATCAAGTTCTAAGTTTGGAGTTGTTTTTGATAGCACATTTAGCATGAGGTAAAAATGTTTTTGTTAGCTATCATTTTCTATCATTATTGTTGGAATTTTGGCAGTGTCTATCATACTAATTCACCGATAGATATTCTATGGAATTCAAAAAGGTTATCAATTATTGAACATCGAATTTCGAATGGTTATGATATATTATGGAAATTCTTTGAAATAGAAATATGTATCTATTGATGTTTCATTATGATGAAGTTTAGGGTTTGGAACCCTAGCCGCCATGAGGAACTTGCATACTGGTTTCTCCAGTTAGTTGACAGGGTAAAGAATTAGCTCAAATCTAAAAGGTAGTGTAGATAGCTAGAATGGTCGACAACTTGTTGACTGTGAGCTTGTGAATGCTTGATAGAGGATTTTAAAGAGAGAATAATGTTGCTTGTCTACCAGACAATTATGGCTTATCTTGATCGACCTTTGTGATTATTTTTTGACTTCCTCCCACTGTGAGCAGGTAAAGATAGTTTTTTCTTAAGATTAATGGAATTTGTTAAAGGTATTAAAAGGAAGCTTAATCTCTTGTTGGTTTACTTGAAAGAAAGATTTTTTAGAGCTTGTGGTTTTCATTTCACTCCAAAAAATGTGTTAGGATTTCACAAACCTGAGTTGATTTTTTAGTTAGATTGTAACTCCATTCAGAAGTTATTTTCTTCTTCAAAGTATCTTTTAAAAATATGATCATGAAGGCTTTTCGGTGTGGGAACTCGAATAGAGTAAAGATTGTGTGGTTCTCGTGTTTTTCCTGGGTTATTGAACAAAGAACTTATTTTTAGTTATTATATTGTCTATTGAGGGTTTCTATGGCATTCTTGAAAAATAGAAAGAGAAGCATGAGATTTCTGGCATTTTGTACATAAAGTGTATTGCATTGAGATTATTGTATTTTTGGGAAGATGTTGTCGTATTCATACAAAATTATTCATTGTGCTTATTGAAAATCATTATTGTTTTTTCTATTGAGATTATAGGGCTGAATTATTTTGCACTTCTAGGGTCCTGATAGGATACTACTGTTGACATACTTTGTAAAGGAGTTGGTGCTCCAGAACTATGAAGAGTTGGTTCTCTATATGAGTAAATAAATTATTTTTCAAGTGGTTTTTTATATCCCAAGATGGTTTTTCCACTAATGACATATTATGTGTTATGTGACAATATTTGTGTGTAATCTTTCTTATTTATTTGTTTTCACATTTTCTCAAATGCATTAAACAGTTATCAATCTGCATAAAAAGTTTCTAGTGTTCATCTCAAGTTTCATGCTTCAAAAGTTTGATTTAATGTAAATCTTTGATGCATTTAAATGAGTCTCTCAAATTATTGATCTATGCTGTCATGAATCCATGCTATCATTTTGTCATAAAGCAGTTATAGGAGGTCATTTTTGTGAACAACTATTTTTAATATCTTTTCTAAATGCAAATCAAGTCTTTTGTTTGTGAAAACGTTTTGTAAACCACTGATTCTTCCCCCCTCTCATTGATTTCAATCTTCCAACAATTGGTATCAGAGCATAGGGTCCTTTCATAGGTCTAATCCACCTGGGATATATTCTGATTATTGGAAGTTTGTCAAACATATCTCAAGTTCAAGAAGTTACTTATGTGAATAAAGCCAAATCCTTGATTAATAAAGTCTAATTGACTTAAGGATTTCTGGTATTGAAGTGTTGTGTCTGATAAGGAAAAAGGTAGAAGGAATAGGGTAAAAACAAAGTTCACAAAAAATTACTAATCATCGAGCTCTTCTTGAACATAATACATAAATGATAGAGTATCCTACATTTAGAACATCTCAATTTGAAGGTACAAAATTTATTCTTTGGAAACGTAGGATGGAGATATATTTTCTTCCTTAGGTTTTGATGTGTGGGCAGCAGTAGAAAGAGGTTTCACTTTATTTGTGACATCTCCTTATACACATGAGGAGAAGACAACTCTTGAATTTAATGCTAGGGCTATAGATGTTATAATCAATAGTTTGCCAAATGAAATTATTGGTAAGGTTATGCATTACGGGAATAGAAAGGAAGTTTGGGACAGATTGATTGAAATGAATCAGAATGGTGAGTTGCAAGAGGAGATATCTTTGAAAAATGAAACAAGCTATGTCTCATATTAAAGTGTTGATGGTGCAAATATTCATAGTTCTAAAGAAAAGTCCAAGCCTATAGAGATTACTAATGAACATTCAAATGGCCAAGAAATTAATGAAGATCATTTTTGGGGAGAAGTTAACTCTGAACAAGAATATGATGAACAAGAAAGTGGGGTTTATTTGGAAGGTGGGCTCCTATGTGCACTAGATACAATTAAGCAACTTAGGAGAGAGAACTAGAATTTAAAAAGGCAACTTCAACAAGAAAAAGATATCAAGGATAAGATATGTTCTAATCTTGTAGAAGAAAAGATACAAGTTGAAGAAGCTAGAAAGATTGAGGAAGAAGTTATAAACCAACTTAAGGTAAAAGAACATAATATAGAAATACTTGAATGGGAAGTTCTTTCACGGAGGAACATAGATAAAACATCAAAGCAATTGAGTGATGAGACAATCAATGAAAACAACTCTATATCTTTGGACAATATTTTTAGTGCATAGAAATCTCTAGGTGAAAAAACTGGTTTAGGCTTAGAGGAAGGTCAATGTTCTAAGGTTAGAAAAAAACCCAGAACAAAGATAGATTTAAAATGTCATGTTGCTAACTCTAAAACTATAGATTGTAAGCAGTTTAAGGACATCAACATTGGTCTTCCTACTTGGCAAGGTCAATCAATAAGGTACAATTTTTCATTTTTTGGTTACTTCCATTGATGTTTTTCATATGGTCATAAAGCATCTGAATGTTGGATGAATTTGAGGAAGAATGATTGGAAAATTAACTTTGATAATGTCACATGTTTTAGATGTAACCATATGGGTCATATTGCAGGAAACTGTGATAAATTATCTCTAAAGAGTAATATAAGAGACTAGAAATCTTTGGTTGTATGATATAGATGTAATTTTTTTAGACATAAAGCAAAGTTTTGCAAGGCTTAGTGGAAGAAATTATCTAGAAACAACAAAGAGTTAGATAACCTACTTAAGCTAAGGAAAAAATCTTTGGAGGTCTAGAGAAGAAAACAAGGAAAAGAAGAGGAAGGACTAAATCTTGTGCATGCTACACAAGAATCATTTCTAAGCATTTAAAAGGAAACATGAAGATAGGGGTATATTATTAGTGCATTATATATCAAACCCCTTTGATGTCAATCAAGAAGGAGTTGCATTTTGTTGTCTCATGAGATATTTATCATGATTGTCATGTCAGGGTGTAAGTCATAGTGTTAAGCCACAAATGCATCATAATTTTTTCTTGTGCTCTATACTAAGTTATTGTTTGTGTTGGGCATAATAGTGATAATGATTTGATGAAAAAAATCATAATTTTATGGTTCATATAGATCATCATACTGGTGGATGATAGTTTCCCATATTTCTATTGAAGTTGCAGTGGATGTTTTATATTTCTTTGAAAGTCACCGTGATGAAAACATAGTATAAAATATGTAAAGGATGCTTGAAACACAATAATACTACATGTCATTTGTGTTTCTGAGAAGGTGCATGAGTTAGTTGATGTCAAAATATTTCCATGAGATAATGGTGGCTTGGACAGTGAAGCAATATTCATCTTTTTCTTTGTCATTAAAACTTGTTATATTGATTGATTAGTCTCATCATTGCTTAATAATTTGATAGCATGCTTAACAGTTACTTGTTGTGAACATAATATAATTCTTGGTTCATCTTATATGAGTGAATTTTCAATGATAGAGTGTGATAAGACAATGGACTATTAATTTTTTAAGACCTTGGTTGGAATACAACATTTCGCTTGTAAAAATGTAATGATAATGGCAGTTAGGTTAAAGGACAATGACAATGAATGTTGCTTGAAATTGAGTTTTGTAGTGCTTGGAAGTTGGCTAGACAATTACACAAATGACAAGTCTATAATTCAATGCTTATATTGGATTATACCGATTTTATGTTCTTGTTGCTAGGACATTGGTTTTTCGCTATGTCACTTGTGTTTCTCTAACATATCTCTTGTAGGAAGCTTCAAGTTTGAAATTTCAGTGATAGTTCTTTGGCATAAGGATTGATGGAAATTTGATGATGGTAACATTTCATGGTTGGAACATGAACAACATTCAAGAAGACCTTAGAAGGTTTACAGGGTGTCTGAGGTTCAAGTATTTATCTGCATATGTTTGCAGATCAAGAACAACATATTATGCTTTTGTTATGGTTTCTTGAATTAATACAAATTTAGACTTTACAAATTTTCTTTGAAGTTGTGTTGCAAGACTTATATCATTATGGAGGATTAAGGTTGATAATGATGTATGAGATCAAATATCAGTGATTGTTCAACCCTCAAAGAACAAGAATGGAAAAATAAATATGAATTCAAGGTAATGCGTGTGTTTGCAAGTGCAGCAGTGTAGCTTTGGGACAAAAAATGTTCTTGACATTGGATGTGATGGAATGTTAAAAGAGATGGTACAAATATTGTATATTCACGATCACTCGGTGAAGATTACAAAATCGTAGTATATCGTGTGGGAAAGTTATTCATGAGGCATGATATGATCACATAAGGAACATAAGATTCTCATTGCAAGACAATTGAAGAGGTGAATTGGAAGGAAGCTAATTGTGTTTGAAGTTGATAAATAATATGCAATGATAGTATATTTTTGAAGGTATTTGCATGACAGTGCTCAAGTAATTAGATATACATCTTGAAGAGTTTTTGTCACAGAGATGATGAAGATTCATAATAAAAAGAACAAGTGTTGGTGTAGATATACAGAGCAATGAGGTTATGGAAGATATTGAAATTTTCGACTTTCAAGGATAGAAAATACAATGGCTATAATAGGTATATCTTATAAAAAGAACATTGAGTTGAGTCTTGATATTGTAACAACCATAGTCAATGTTTTATTGGAAACAATCAAGGAGGATAAGGTCAAAACAATAGTTGACATCAAAAGTGTTTTTCAAGTACTAGAGTAAGAAGGAATCTATCTACTCTATTTGTGCAGAGTAACATTAGACAAAGATAGATTGATATCATGCTTTGAATTCAATCAATACATTGTTCTTTGTCACACAAGCTTTCAGTGTTGATTGTTTCTTGACAGGGGGAGCTTGTTTCTATGTGTGTTTCATTCAAAACTCTCTTACATATTTTGTTTGATGTTGTATTTCTCTACTTGAAACTAGTTATTGTGCTAGACAATTGGTTGGTTTCAGTTTTTTATTTCATGGAATCTTAAATTATCGTCTTGTATTATTTTTCATTGAGGAAAAAAGAGGGAGAGATGATGTGTTTTTCCATAAAGGAAAAAGGGGGAGTTTTTTGGCTTTCAGTTGTGATTATTGTTTGTCCTTGATGTCAAATTCACTTGATATGAGCTTCATGATATTTAGTTTCTGATTGGGTCATCTATAGGATCTTTATGCTACTTCACTTTCAGGATATTCATGATGGTTCAGTTTCAGTTTATGCATGATATTCATTTGCAAATTTTTATGATTATGATTTGATTGATAGTGTTAATCATGCTACAGGATATTCAACATGATCATTTGTAGAATCACTTGAAGGATTCAGTTTTGGTTATATTCAATAGGTTATCTAATTATATCATCTTTGACAGGTTCAGTTTCATTAGGTGACAAAATCTATTTTTCAGATGCCTATTACATCCTCATCTTACAAAAATTTTATTTCTCAGGCGCTTAAGGACTTCATATTTTTTTATCATCACATTTGAATGTGATTGTATGTGGTTGATTATGCACATTTACTTTTGTATGTTGCATGACATTGACAAGGGTATTATGTTACATATTGTCTTGATGTCATATTTGTCTAAGGCATATGATCTTAACAATATATATGGTTAATAAAAGAGACTCCATTATATGGGCCTTGAAATCACAGTCGACATATAAAGGTGATTAAAGATCTAAAGGTGATCATTTTACATGGCATATAAATTAACCCTATTGGGTTTCATTGGGCACATTTTTTCGATGGGTAACATGGTATATTTATCACATTTTATTTTCTTGAAGTCACATGACATATTGGTCATTTAGCATTCATTGAATTTGTTTGTCACATGACAATGAATTCATTTGGCTTTTGACTAACATATAATGAGGTATCAGGTTCTAAGTTTGGAGTTGTTTTTATAGCACATTTAGCATGAGTTTAAAAGGTTTTTGTTAGCTATCATTTTCTATCATTAGTGTCGGTATTTTGGTAGTGTATATCATGTTAGTTCACCAACAGATATTTTGTGGACTTTAAAAAGGTTATCAATTATTGAATATCAGATTTCAAATGATTATGATATTTTGAAAACTCTTCAAAATAGAATGACGTATCTTTTGATGTTTCATTATGATGAAGTTTAGGGTTTGGAACCCTAGCCACCTTGAGGAACTTGTAGACCTATTTCTCTAGTTAGCCGATAGGGTAAAGAACTAGATCCAAGATGAAAGGCACTGTAGATAGATAGAATGGTCTATGACTTGCTGATTGTGGCTTTTGAAATCTTGATAGATGAAGTTGAAGAGAGAATAATGTTTCTTATCTACCAGGCAGTTATGGCTTATCTTGATAGACCTTTGCGGTTAGTTTTTGACTTCCTCTCACCATGAGTAGGTAAAGACAATTTTTTCTTAAGATTAATGGAGTTTGTGAAAGTTATTAAAATGAAGCTTAATCTCTTGTTGGTTTACTTGAAAGAAAGCTTTATAGAGATTCTAGTTTTTGTTTCACTCCAAAACAAGTGCTATGGTTTCACAAACCCAAGTTTATTTTTTCAGTTAGATTGTAATTGCATTCAAAATTTATTTTCTTCTTCAAACTATCTTTTAAAAATATGATCATGAAGGATTTTTGGTGTGGGAGGGGGAAGCCACAATAGTGGTTTACAATTTAGATGAGGAAGGAAAACTCACAAAAAATGACCCCAAGGCAAAAAAAGTGATTTTGGTGGTTCGTACAAACCTACTGGCTCGACCGAACCAATAAGGGGTTCGCTCGAACCAGGGTTCGACCGAACCCCTTTGAATCTTCGCCACTAAAAAAAATAAACAAAAGCATAGGAAAGGGGTTCGAGAGAACCTATTTGAAGGGGTTCACTCAAACCAAGGTTCACTCAAGCCCTAGTTCAAGTGAACCCCTAGAATTTCGCTCAAACCCCTAGGGGTTCGTACGAACCCCCCTTATCCCTAATTCCCTATCCAAGACACAAAAAAATCTAAATTTTGGCACTTCAGAGCTCGCGTTGAGGATGAAAATGGAGGAATCTTCACAAAACTAAGTGGAATTAGGTAGTCCTCAGAACGAACGAATATAATTTTAATATGTTTTGGTTCTATTATGTATCTATTTTTTTCGTTTTATTAAACATCAGTTTTTCATCAAAAGTGAAGGTCTTTGTTTTGCACATGTGGAAAAATAGCAGATTATAAAAAAAAAATATTAAAAAATATGAGTGCACTAGATATTGAAGTCCTTGATCCAACAAAATAGAAAAAATTAATTTTTATATATACAAAAAAAATGCACGTTATACAGTCGCGCTGTGCTTGAATTGTAATTGGTTTGATTTCAAAACTTGATTAAAGAAAAAATATTTAATAAACAAATATCTAACCAAGTAGAAGCACTAGATATCGGAGTGACAAATCTAAATTCGAAAGAATTAGAATTTTATCCTTCATGGAAAAAAGGTTATGCGTTATACGGTGTGCGTCACTTTTTTAAAATGTTGTTTTCTCAAAAAAACAAATTTTCGTGGGAGATGGAATAAAAAGTGCAATCTGTTTCCAAAAATTTTCAAAAAAATATTTTTAGAATTTACAGACAAAATTTGATGAGACTCTAGTTTGCATCATCTTCAAATTTATCATGGTTTAGTCGCTATAAATGTCGTAATGTGAAGATTTAGTTAAAAATAATAATTTTAGTGTCCAGTTTGGCCAAAAATTGTAAACCTCTATTGTGGGATCCCCTGACCCGAACTTGAATCAAGAAAATTTTGTGTGGTTCTCGGGTTTTTTCTAGGTTATTGAACAAATAACATATTTTCAGTTATTATATTGTCTATTGAGGGCTTCTGTGGTATTCTTGAAAACAGAAAGAGAAGCATGAGATTTCTTGCATTTTTTATAGAAAGTGTACTACATTGAGATTATTTTATTATCAGGAAGATCTTGTCATATCCATACAACATTCTTCATTGTGCTTATTGAAAATCATTATTGTTTTTCTATTGAGATTCTAGGACTGCATTATTTTGCACTTCTAGGGTCTTGATAGGATACTATTGTTGACATACTTTGTAAAGGAGTTGGTGCTCCAAAAGTGTGAAGATTTGGTGTTGCATATGAATAAAGAAAGATTTTTCTGAGTGGTTTTTTATACCCCAAGAGGGGTTTCAATTCATGACATATTTTGTGTTATGTGGAAATCTTTGTGTGTAATATTTCTTATAAGTTTGGTTTCACATGTTCTCAAATGCATTAAATAGTTATCAATTTGCATAAAAAGTTTTCATTGTTCATGTCAAGTTTCATGCTTAAAAATTCTGATTTAATGTAAAACTCTAATGCATTTAAATGATTATCTCAAAATAATTTGTTTAATTCTTGATCTATGTTGTCAATAACTTAGGAACATAAAGAACATTTTGTAATTTTCCATTTGGAACATTAACATCACCAAATCCATCAACTTTGCAGCTATGATTATTAGCTAATTGAATAGGAATGTTAGTTTTATCAGGTTGCAAAGAATCAAACACTTCTCTATGAGATGTAACATGGTGAGAATCCCCACTATCAATAATCCATTCTAATGCATGAGAAGCTTTAAAACAAGTAGTAAAAGCACTACGAGATTGATTATCTTGAGATTTGAAGTTATTTTGATTATTGTTATTCATAGGCTTCTTATCATTTTTCTTTTTAAAACAAACATTAGTTAGGTGACCATCTTTGCCACAATAAGTACAATGAGGTTTCTTATTTTGTTGATTATTATAATTATTATTATTGTGATGAGCATTATTGTTATACGAGGGCCTAAAATTAAATCTATTGTTATTATGATTATTATTATTGTTATGATGATTATTATGAGAAGAATTATGATTATGAGATCTATTATTTTGATTTTGATGTTTAGACACAAAAGCATATTCAGAAGATCCAAGAGTACCAAATTGCAACAACTTAGCTTCCTCTTGACGTAAAAGATTTTGAAATATGCCATAAGTTAATTGAGGAGCTAAATTAGGAATAGCAAATTGCGAATGAATGTTAGTAATAAATTGTTGAAATTCTTTAGGAAGACACTTCTTGAGAATAATAGTAATTAATCTAATATCACTTAAATTAACATTCACACCATTTAATTAAGTCTTAATAGCATCAAATTTAAGCAAAAATTCATCCATATTTTTAAAGTCAATATACCTGAAGTCTTCCAAGTTGTCTTGGAGCTGAATCTTACGTGATTCAGTGGGGCTATCATAGGTTTGTTGCAAAATGGTCCACGCTTGATGAGAGTTGGTGCAATGTCCAATCAAGACATACAAATCAGGAATAACCGAAAGACCAATTAATCCAAGAGATTCTTCATTTTTAACTTGCCATGCATCTTTGTCAGTTTGAGAAGCAAAGGCAGCTGGTTTAATAGTGGCATTTGTAGCAACTTGGAGTAAATGTTTAAAATGAAAAAATGAAAGAGATGTGTGTTTTCCATTGATGATAGTTAGAGCTATTTAACTTGATTTCTGGAATTAGAGTAGACATGACTAAATAATATTCAGATTTGAACAAATTAATTTAAAAAAAGACAAATAAACTGAAAATAGCAAAGGAAGAGAAATGATTCCCTCCAAAAAATGTTATATAATGAATAATGATTAAAAAATTAGGAATCTAATTAATATTAGAGTTGCAATGATCAAATAAATTAATCATGAAAAATTGATATAAATCAAAAGAATTTTATGATGAAAATTCTGCAACAACAATTATGTTAGAAAGAAAAAAGAACATGCAGGCCGGAATAAACTGTCATGGAAAATACAGTCTCGGTGCGGGGTGCATATCTCTCAAATGAACCGTTGGATCGAGCTAAGTTTAGGATATGTTTAAGATAACCTAATTATCTATAATCTGACTAAAGAGATCATTCTAATGTTTTTGGGTTCAAAAGATATGGGCAACGGAGTGAGGTACCTTCAAAACAAAGATTAATATAGAGATATGGAGAGCAGCAAATGCCAAAACAATATAGAGATATCAATAGAGATTAGAAAAATAATGAAGATTCAATCTTTTAATGAAGTTAATCAACTTATAAATGATAATAAACTCAGAGATGCATGCAAGAGGAAGCTGAAACTACTACGCTTTCTGGTTTATTGTTTTAATAGAACCTGCAAGAATGTTAGAATATGCAAGAATGATAAAAAATGCAAATGAAAACCTGTAGAGATAAATGAGAATAACCTGAAGAGATTTAGAATAGAACAAATGAACTAAATGCAACACCTTGCAGTCTCCCGACAGAGGGTACTGCTAGATCTAGATAAACAAAAGTTGAAATGAAGAAATAAACTGGGTTTGGCGGAGAACCGTCCAAACCCAAAAAAATTAAAAAAATATACTCTTTGGCAGCAAGCCTTCCAAAGAGGGTTAGAGAAAAAAAAGTTAGAGCTGCAACAAATGTTAGATCTATAACATAAAACTTGAAAAATCTTGCTCCTTTGAATGTCGCCTTCCTACAAAACACTTAAACAAGGATTAGTAGCTAGCTTTGATACCATGTTAGAAGAAATAAAGAAATGAAAGCAAGATCAAAATAACAATCCAAGAAGTGAAGTGCAAGAAGAGCTTTACCATAAATCAAATGAGAGATAGGTGCAAGATCAACCACCAATACCAAGAGAAGACTGCAAGAATCCAACAAGAGCCTAGAGATTTTTGTAAGGGGAAAAGCAAAGAAAAACCCCTTTGTGAATTATGAATGAGGCATGAAAAGCCTGAAGAGAGAGAGAAGAATATGAGCAAGAAGCTCAATACAATATGATAGAACTACTATGCAAGAGGAGATAATTGTGTGAGAGAATTGTAAAAATTAGTGTGTAGTGTGTGGAGAAATATTTCTTTAAGTAGAGATGAGTGAAGGAGTTTACATGTCACTCCCTATGTGTAAGAGTGCCACATTCATACTTAGTGTGTTCCAAGTGTGAGCATCCTTATAAGGAGGAATAACCTATTTTCCTTATTAAAGGAATTACAAAAATATGAGTTGTCCTCCCACTTGGACTAGAGGACAAAATTACATGTAGAGATTCCTTTAGGAATATCCTAAAATAAATAAAAGAGGATACCTTGGTTTCTCCTCAAATTAAATAAAACAACCAAGGAAAGATTACTAATTCTAACAGATTTCCTAAATATTATGCAAAATAAACTAAATCCTATAGGCAAGTATTAAAAGTAGCTAAAATGATAACTCTAAAACTCAAGAGAATGCAAGAGAGATTAAGAGATTCAATAAATATTGAGATTTCTAGATAATAAGAGATGTCGAAAATGAGGAAAAAATTGGCCTTTTATAGAAAATACAATTTTGGATGGACAAATGAGATTAAAGATTAAGAAATGCCCTAGAATCAATAGTCAAGATTCAAAATGAAAACTCTCAATTAGGGTTAGGGTAAGATTCACAAATGAGTGAACAAGATTTAATTTAAGAAATTAAATCAAGGATGGAGAATAAATTTGACAGTGAGATGAAAATTAGTAAGAACAAGAAGATTAAGTTTGAACAAGAAGATGAGCTTTGGAAAATCAATCATTTTAGAAATTACTTGATTTATAGAAGAATAATGTCATTTTGAATTAAAATTAATTCAAAATATGGATTTAGTGTGATAGTAAATAATTGATTTTAAGATTATTTACTAAAAGAAGTGGCAGTTAACCATGTGAGGCCATTTGAAATAAATTATTTTATTTAAAATGAGGGAAATGTCAAATAAGGCAATTAAATAATTAAATATAATTATTTAATTTAGAGAATGGGATTGATTAATTAAATTAATTAATAAATCTATTTAATTATAAGAAGACTTGAGAATTAGTGACATATTAAATAAATAAATAAAATATATTTATTTAATAATCAGGAAGACATAAATGGCAAAGGTTGATTAAATAAATTGAGAAGTTTATTTAATTATGAGAAGACTTTAGATAATTAGTGATGCATTAAATAAATAAATAATTTTTTTTTACTTAATAATCATGAAGATTAGAAAGACATGAATTAATTAAATACTTATGAATTATTTAATTAATAGTCGAAGGTGGGTCACAAACATAATTAAAATGTCATAATTATGCTAGGACGAAAGTGGTAAAATAGAGCTTGGAAGCCAAGGTCATTTTTATGTGTCTACATTTTCCCCTCTTTGTCATAATTTAGTTTATCGCATTATGGCAAATAAAACAACTCAAGAATATGCCCGAACGAAGGTATGAAATGCTTATGCCCCCTCGGGATTTTTTTTGAATTTTGGCTCGGAGTCAGAAAAATTTGGAAAGTGTCACGATTAGTCAATTTGATGACTAGAAAAACAATGGTGCGAACATTTTCAAAAATGGAGGATGTTAAGCTAGCTAAAATGCCATTCAAAGGCGATCAAATGAGCCTCTAGTACAAACCTATCAGGTCAAATCTCATTTAAAACCTATAAATAAGTTGAAAAAGCCAAACCAAGTGTCATTTTCACAATTGCTAATTAGAGATTTTGGAGAGAAGAGCTTGAGAAAGACGATGGTGATTCTAGTGACAGACCACTGTGGCTACCACGTGTGGAAATTTTGATGACTCGAGTGCGCAGAGGCACCGATAAGTACCCTATTCGACTTTTAAATTTCTTGATTTTCATACATTTATGTAGGGTTTTGGGGGGAAAAATGTATGTGTCGTGATGCAAATGTCATCACATAAACAACAAAATATTTTGCGTTTGACGCATTTCATTGCATCGCGACGCAAGTGTGATGGCTGGGCAGGTCAATGTTTAAAAGCACATAAGTGTGATGGGAAACGACACGTGTCAAAATGCAATGCATATGAATATTTTGATGATGCAAGTGCTTCGTTGCGACGCAAGTGCTGGGCCAAACGACACAATTGCTATAGAATGACACAATTGTCATGCAGAACGATGCAATCACTATAAAGAGTCACAATTTGACATAGCATGATCCAAGTGCAGTTAATGCGACGCAATTGCAGTTGACCAAGGTTGACCTTGTGCAGACTCTTGTTTCAGATGCATTTTAGGTTTTTCATATAGTAATAATGTGCTAAATTTCTTACCCATGTGTGCTAACCCTTGTTTCTGCGTGTGCAGCTACGATTAGTGCCTATTTACACTCAAGAGTTCAGGCTTGCTACCTATGCTTTTAGAGATCAGTTGAATGATAGTGATAGATGATAGCTAATGAGATTGGGATTGTATTATGTCACCTACATACCCATTATTAGGGAAAATAAGGGATTGTTGATGGCGCTCTATGAGAGATGGCACTTAGAGACATGCTAATTTCACTTACCTACTAGAGAGACCACTATTACACTGGAGGATGTGTACCATATTTTGTGCATCCCAATCAATGGGGAGAGAGTGGTATATGATCCACATTGAGGGTGACAGGCCCTTAGAGAGTTGTATGAGGATGCAGGTGGTGTCAATCTAGGCATTCATGGATATGAGATCAGGTGGGAATTCATGGCTGACCATAATCTACAATGGGATGCCATGCTCATGACTTTGATTGTTGGGGTATTCATTCCAGATCACCACGGTCATGGGTTTCCTATAGGATGGGGAGATGTATTGGTCTGCATGCATGCTTAGAGGATAATTTTTGCTTGGGGGCCTAGCTTGTTGGCCATGCTATATCATCAGCTACATGAGGTTTCCTTCTAGGAGGGTTAGAGTATCAGTTGTGGTACTACCCTATTTATTATTTGGGCATGGGAGCACATTCTCATTTTTTGACCACTTGTACAGATGCAACAATTAGGTGATGGGATGCCCTATGTTTATCTATATTTTGGTTTGGTTAGCCAGACTCACGTAGGAGATACCGAGTACTAGCGAGATCAGATCGACACTTTGGTTAGTTTTGTTTGGAGGCCATATAGATATTGTTCCCAGTGGTCAGATCAGGATGGCCATTTTTTATTTTGTAGACAGTTGAGATATTAGATTGGTCATACAGTGCATAGTCAGTGTATCATTGATATGTACCTGCCCCAGTGGGTACTGCGACAGTTTGGTGAGAAGCAAGTTATGCCAGTTGGGACAACAAAGTATGCATGATCGTCCAAGGAGATCGTATGGGGGCCACAAATAGCAATGGTAGTGGTTGAGCAGTAGATTGACAGCTTGGTTCCACAGCAGTGGCTATGAAGAGGAGGTCCAGCAGATGCACAGACATCTGTTGAGTTTGATGCATGGTGGTAGATTCATAGGCCCATTCCATTGATAGATCCAGATGGTCCAGCTTTGATAGATTGATGATCAGTTATCCCGTGGGTACGAAGGGGAGGTTAGGGTGATAGAGATGGAGGGAGAGATAATAGGGGGGAAGAGGGAGAGATGGTGGTCAGGGAGATGGAGGGAGAGGTGGGGGAGATGATGGGGGTGGCGAAGGAGGACTTGAGGGCAGAGATGGGAGGGGTGTGTGGAGGGGTGATTGAGGGCAAAGGTAGCCCAGGAGAGTTAGGGAGAGACTGTGTGGTGCACCATTGTCACCCATCCGAGAGGAGGGTGAGGAGGGAGAGAAGCCAGGTAGGCAGGAGGTAGAGGCTAGAGGAGAGGATGAGGTGGAGGTTAGAGCAGAGGAGCTAGAAATCAAAGTGGAGGAGAGGGTGGAGGCCAAAGTAGAGGGAGAGATGTTGATAGAGGAGGATCCTTTTGTAGAGCATCACTCACTAGATATTGATCTAGAGGAGATTGAGGGGGAGGAGGATAGAGAGGAGGAGGACGAGGAGGGGGAGCATGATCCACAGGGAGGCAGAGGGGGACATACCACCCATTTTTTTGGTAAATTATACTACTGATCAAAGATTTGCTGATCTGCAGAGTAGATTAGATGTGACCTTGTCTCAAAACAAGGCCCTTACAATAGATATGGAGGTAATGAGGGTGGAGAGGGATCAGGTTGTCATTAGGCAGTAGGAGGCTAAGACTTAGATGTGGGGGTTTGCATAATTGTTTGCTGGACCGTCAAGGGATATGGCTAGAAAGTTGGCCAGGATGGCTGAGAGCAGGGGTTGATACAGGTTGTTATATGAGCAGGATGTGCTACCAGAGAGACGTGATCCAATTTTATCCAAATCATACAACAGGATTGGCAATGGGACCCAGATTCACATCACTAGCAGGTGACATGGCAGTAGTCATACTAGTGTTGGGGGGTCCGTTTCATCAGGGTAGTCATCAGGCCACAAGTCACATAGTTAAAATAGGCATTCTTCAGGCCATAGTCATAGGTTAGGACACAGTCACAGATCAATGTCATCGGTACACTAGATAGAGCAGAGCCAACTTACTATCATTGAGCCCTCGGGATCCTAGAGTCAAGTTCTTGACACTATGCCTATCCAGGTTACCTTTCAGGTGATGATTCAGCAGAAGCCGACTCATGATTCACCTCCATGGGAAAAAGGGGGACATCATAGGACTTGCATTTCTTTTTTGTATGAGACATTTCATATATTGATACTTGAGCCTACGAGCTCCATTTTTGGGATATCCTATGATTTCATCATGTGACATGACATTATTTTTGAGATATATATATATATGAGATGCCTTTGATGCAGACTATATGCTTCTATGTGTTACAATTCTCTATGTTTTATTTGATGCTATCTGATGTGATGCATTTATGATGTTATGAAATGTATGGATATCGTGTTTTACATTTATGAATGCAATTATGGATATGGTTATGTATGTATGCATTTTGTAATGTATGATGATATGATTCCTATATGTTAATGCAAATGATGCTTATGATATATATATGCTAATGCAAATGATGGTATAATGATATCTATATGTTAATGGAAATGTTGGTTTTTATGTATGGATGATGGATGGATGTAAATGATAGTGTCATGAAATGTGAATTATGGTATTTGATTTATTCAAATGTGAATATGAAATGCTCGTATGATCATGTATGCAGCTTTTTTTTTTTGTATGTCATAGGATGTCATCAGAGGACGAGAGAAGAGAAGATGAATATGTATGTCAGTGCGGAGAAAGATATGCATATTAGTGCAGAAGCAAAAATCCTTCAAAAAATTTCTATAGTACTATCCTAGTTGTTGCTCTTAATAATCATTAGGTGAAAATTTCATGATGGCCGACAAACACTATTATATGGCGTAGATCAATAGTGTGCAAGGTCGAACTATCATGTAGATCAACAGTTGCAAACACGGATGATCATGACTCATACGAGGAACATAATTGCCCCTAGTCATTTTGTCATGACCAGCCATAAGAAAGAACAAGACTAATCATGAGACTTCACTACTTCTCTAAAACATCCTCAAGAAACTAGCCACATGATAGTCACTAACAGAAAAGAAAAACAATATACTACATCATTGCTCCTCTAAATCCTAAAGTTAGGACATCCTCGAGAAACTAGTAGCAGGATGATCAAAAGGACAGGGATGATCATCGAGTAAAAGCACAAAGTTGTGTCACACTTTATAAAGGAAACGGCCAATGTTGATCCAACTTTTAAACTTGAATCACTAAAAATTAGCATATATGTTTTCAATTTTTAAATGATGTAAACAAGTGAAATATGTATTTTTTAGTATATTTTATGCTTGTATTTTTTATAAGAAATTAAAAAAATATTTTAAACTAGTTTTTCATAAATTAACACTATAATTTAGTTGTTGATAAAATGTTGAAAAATGAAGTTGCACGGGACAAACTTTTTATAGAAAATTTTATTTATTTTTCTTTCAAATTTTTTGTGTGTATTCATAACTTGAAAATTTAGTGCATGGATATATTTTTTTCCAATTTAGATAAATATATAGTTTTATATACATATTAAAATGTGCGTGAATAAAAAAAAATTGTTTCCATCAGACATCAACATTCATATTAAATATTTATCTAAAATGGAAAAAACATTATACCATCTTGAAATAGATTCTTTTATCTAGTGCATCATATTTTTTTCAATTTTTTTTAATAAGTTTTAGTATTTTTCCTTGGCATGGTAATCAACCTAATATTTTTTGCTGATAACCTAATTTTAGTATTAATTAAAATAATAATAATAATAATTAAACTATTAAAATAAATATATTTTTGAAAACTACACTTATGAATCTACAAAAGGGTATTTTTACATTTAAAAATAAATGTTATTTACATGAGGAGGAGTTATTAACACTTCAAGTTTTTCAAATAATTTTTTTTTTGGTAAATTGGACTCAAAGTGGTGCTCCATATATTTTTAGCCAACAATTTTAGTTGAATAAAATGTGGAAGTATCTAACTTAGCTAGAATGAATCTTACTAGGTCATATGTTTGACCAAAATTGATTTTTAGTTAGAAATACTTAAATTCAGTTGTGTTGATATGTTGGCTGAAAGTGTGACACAACTTTGAGCTTTTACCCCATCATGATATGTCGTGGCCCCTATGCCATAAGAAACTAATATCATGATAACCATAAAAAAGATAGATAATGTTTGCCAAGTGTTTTCCAAGTGAACAAAATGTTAGGTATTCAAAATGCCAAGTTTTTTACTGTCGAAATGCCAAGGTTGACAAAGTAAAGGTTGCCAAATGTCGAGCAATATCAGATTTAGGAAGGACACATCCTGAATGAAGATGATATCAAGAGGATCGATTCTCAAAGTTAGGAGAATCCATCAAAATTACAAATGATGATGAAAATTCTTAGGTAGGACACATCCAAAATCATAAAGAAATGATGAGAGTTGTTTTTCAGAAGGACACATCCGAAGAAGAAAAAATAAATTTGACAGGTTGATTTTCCATGATAAATTTTGACTAGATGATATATTTGATTCACATGTCACTGCTGACACATAGGTTAGATTGAGATGTTGATTGAAAGGATTTTTTTGAAGTTTGACGATAGCTTTCCCGATTAGGATGAATTATCCAATTGATTTTAAGATCTTTGACGTGTGTGAAAGTGTAGTGCCATGAACCCTGATTGACTGACCTAGTGCGGCCTCGGGGGCTCATCAATTGATGGCCTTGCCTACGTTGTGCACTTAGATACCTCGTAGTTCAACACGAACAAAGACTTTGTCTAAATGACATAAGACTGAGCCATGATTTTCTTTTGACAAACCTAGAAGGAAGAACCTAATATCTCGGGGATTCAAAGATGAATCTTGCCTACGTAGAAAATGCACAAAGACAACGTAGTTCAGGAAAGGACAAAGACTGACTAACGTGAATGACTTGAAATGATAGGACAATCTATCACTTTCTTTTGACTCTTTTGTCTTTTCTTCATGACATTTTCTAATTTTCAATGAATTTTTTCAAGACTTTATATGATTTTAATGACTTTTTCTGATTTTTATGACTTTTTTCAGGACTTTTTCTAATTTTTATGATTTGTTTCAAGACTTTTTCCGATTTTTATGAATTTTTTCAGTAGATTTTCCATTTTTTATGACTCTTTTCAAGAGCTTTTCTGATTTTTATCTTTTTTCAGGACTTTTTTATGATTTTTATGATTTTTTTCTTTATGACTTTTTCTGATTTTTATGACTTTTTTTAATTTTTTCAAGACTTTATATGAATGTCAGGACCATGTGTGATATCCACTATAGTCAAACGATAAAGGTCTTGCTCCCTGACAGGTCACGGATTATCTAAGCATAATGACATGGACATAGGTAGACACAGGACAAAAGGCAAGGATATGCAAGGAGTGATGTCAACCAATGCTAGCCATGGATGACATTGATGAGACCAAAGGGAAATGTAATAAGTGTTGGGATGTTGTGGTTTATTCAAAGTGGCTAAAGGTTGATTAGAGTAATAGTAGATGGTGGAGAAATGATCGAATACACATGGCACCTATTTTCCAGGTTTTCACCATGGTACTTATCCAAAGCGTTTGTTTGCCAGGTTTTCACTTTTGGACGAATTTGTTTATTTTTACTGTTTTTGTCATTTTTCAATTTTTTTGGTGTCATCAAGATGCTTGTTTGCTAGGTTTTCATCTAACGACATTTTTTTTTTCATCTTTTTTGTATTTTAAACGTTTTCAACCAGGTTCTCTGATGTTATGTGTACAAATTGCATAGATGTAGGCTATTGATAGGTTATGTCAATTGTTCTCCATCAGGTGTGGCTAGCTGATAAGCTCCTAACCTAAATGTTATAGTAATGATATACGAACCGAGCCAATTAGGCTCAAACATTCTAGGATTTTCACAATCAACTTGATTTCTTGGATTCTGCATGAGAGCCAGGTCACCAATTTCCAACAATCTAACCATCACTCTTTTATTATAACTCCTGTAAAGACAATTTGGATATTCCTATAAGTGGTTCAAGACATGTTTTCATCTTTCTTGTAACATTTCTAGCTCATGTAGGCGAGACTATCTATACTCTTCATCATTGATCATTCATTTCAAGGAGACTCTAAGAGAAGGAATTTTTACCTCGATGGGAAATATGGCCTCAGATCTATAGACTAGGGGAAATGGAGTGGCTCTAGTGGGTGTACGAATGCTGATATAGTAAGCCCACAAGACATGATTGAGTTGGAGATGCAAATCATGGCCACGTCATTAATGGTTTTCTTGAGAATGCGAAGAATTGTTTTATTTCGTGCCACAACTTGACCATTGCCTTGCAGATAATAGGGTGTGGAGAAGTGGTGTTGGAAGTCGAATCGATCACAAAGATCATGAACATCTCGATTTTTGAATTGAAAACCGTTATCTGTGATGATGGACTGTGGAACAACCATACCGACAAATGATGTAATTAAGAATAAACTTGGATATCTGCTTACCAGTAATTTAGGTGAGGAGGTTGGCTTCGATCCACTTAGTAAAATACACAATGGCGATGATTATGAACTTATGGTCATTGGAGGATGATGGATGGATCTTTCCCATGAGGTTGATTCCCTATTATGTGAAAGGCCATGGAGAAGTGATTGGCCTCAGCTCTTGTGCAGGTGTGTGAATTAGGTCACTATGCACCTATCATTTCTAACATGTTCTGACAAACTAAAGAGCATCTTTTTCTAGTGCCAACCATTAATATCCCAATCTTGTGACTTTCCTAGCTAGAGTTGGGCCACCTAAATGAGATCTGCATATACCCTCAAGTACGTCGCGTGAAGTTGTTTGGGCTTCATCAATGTCGAGACAGCAAAGAAAAGTGTTATCAAAGCCACAACAGTATAGGGTATCATTAATGATGGTGTGTCGGGTGGGTTTTCAGATGAATGATTTTCTCTGATTATTGGATAGGTTGGGTGGAAAGGTTTGGGACTTTAGGTAATCATATATATCTTGGTACCAAGGTGAGTTGGGACCAACAAGTTCACAAACCATTTATGACTCTGGAATGTCATATGCAGGCATCAACAATTTTTCTACTAAGAACTCAAATTGTCACACATTTTGGGGGATGTTTAAGAGAGATCCAATAGTTTCCTTTGCATCAGCTGGCTTGTTTTGTGTCCTTCAGATCTGTTCAAAATAAATCATACTGAAAGATGTTATGAAGCTATTGACCATCCACTTTTTAGGAAAAAACTATTCATCCTTTATCTTATAATCATCATTCACCTGGTTAATGACCAACTGAGAGTCTCTAAAAAATAGCAGTGTCTGAATTTTCCATTTTATGGCCATTCAGAGTCTCGTGATGAGTGCCTTGTATTCTGCAATATTATTAGTACAAGGGAAGGCGATTCAAAATTCCTTGGGAATGGAATCCCCTTGTGGTTTGATGAACAAGATACCTTCTCCTGATCCATGACCAGTATGAGACCAGTCAAAATATAGTTTCCATGGTGATGAAGTTTCCGCATGAAATATAGATTCGTCAGGAAAATAAGCTATTAGAGGAGGAGTCCCCTGTATAGGATAATCTATGAGTTGATTAGCTATAACCTGCCCTTTTATTGCCTTGCGTTCAACATTTCGGATTTCATATTCACTTAAGACCATTACCCATTTTGCCAATCGACCCATCAATGTTTCTCGACTCAAAAGATACTTCAAAGGATCAATCTTGGCTATCAGGTGTGTTAGGTGATTCAACATGTAATGTTCTTTTTTCTCATAATCATTTTTGGCCAACAATTCTCCTAGTCCCAAAGTACTTGTAGAGACATACAAAATGAAAGGTTTCCCTTCAATTGGAGGCATTAAAATAGGTCATTCCAATAGATATTCTTTGATTTTTGAAAAGGTTGCTTGAAATTTATCTGTCCACACAAAGGGGATGGTTTTGCACAACAGGTACTGAAATGGTTGGAATTTTTCTATGAGCTATGCAATGAAACATCAGATGGACTGTAGTCTACCCTAAAGTGTTCTCAACTCACTAATTTATTTTGGTGGAGGCATGTCTAGTATTTATTTTACTTTTGGAGGATCAACCTCTATGCCTCATTGAGAAACTATGTAACCCAATAATTTTCTTGAAGTAACCCCAAATACACATTTCTTTGGGTTCAAACGGACCTTGTATTCATCAAGTCTCCTAAAGATTTTTTCTAGGACCCTGAGATGATCTTTTCATGTCAAAGATTTGGCCAAGAGGTCATCCACATAATCTTCCATTAGAATATGCATCATGTCATGAAATATTGTTGTCATAGCTCTTTGGTATGTGGCACCAATGTTCTTTAAGCTGAAAGGCATGACATTCCAATAGTATGTTCCTCATGGGCATGTGAATGTAATTTTGTGCTGATCCTCAAGTGCAATGAGGATTTGGTTATAGCCTGAGAAACCATCCATAAGGGACAACATCTCGTACCCTACTGTGAGATCAACAATTATATCTATGTTTGGTGATGGGAAATCACCTTTTGGACATGCCTTTATTTAAATCTCTGAAATCTGTACAAATGCAGATCTATCCATTTGGCTTTGTGACATGGACAATATTAGAAATCTAGTCAGCATAATCTATTGATCTTATGAATCCACCATCCAATAATTTCTTAAGTTTAACCTTCACCAATAGTGCAATCTATGGATGTATTTTTTTCATTTTTTTCTTCACTGGTTTGATGTCGAGGATTAAAGGAAGATGATGCAATACCAATTTTGGATCCAGAACTAGCATGTCAGCATATGACCATGCGAAGTTAACTTTCCATTTTGTGAAGAATTGTTGGAATTCTATTTTTTCTTCTTTTGTTAATGATGCAGCCAAGAGAGCCATTTTGGGATTCTTTGGTGTAGCTATGTTAACTTCTATGGTGTCTTCAATGAGCATTGCCAATTTTTCCTGTGCTACAGGAAGAAAGTTCAATCCTCCATCCTTAGGCACCTCAGGGAGGTTTTCACCTTCGGATACGTCCTTTATTTTTACTATTGAGTTTTTAGAAGGTGCCTTATGGTTTTCACCTAAATACATGTCTTTTTTTGTTTTATTTTTCATATTTTTGTGACTAGAGGATTGCACAGTCTCCCTGAAGTATGCCACACAATCTAGATCAATAGAGAATCATGCCTTATGATCACCACTTGGTATACCCTCACGGAGTCCCATAAATTATTCAGTGACCTCATCATTATGAAAAATATCCATGGTGGGTGGCTCTTGTTGGTCCCAGTCAATCAGTTGTGGGTAAATAATGGAAATCCCATTGTTAGTGCTGGTAAAAGATGGGGAAGATGTGGAAATCATGCAAATTGAAGCCTCAAGTGTGAAGGAGGATTTTTCAATTTCAACCTTTGTGTTTGATGCAATGGAATTACCATATTCAAATTTTGATGAGTTATACTCATATTCATAATAGGGGACAAATGTATCAACTGCATGAATACTAGATGGTGGTTCAGGGACGTGGACAATAGGTTTGGGTATGTCAAGCTTATGCGTGGGTTCAGGACTAGGGCGAGATGATTCAGATGTTGCCAAAAACAATTTATGTTCCTCTGGATCCCAATGAATGGTTATCCATTCCTTATTTTTAGAATGGTGGTCAATAGGATCAATGTTGTACATTTGGTTGAATCTTTCCTCAAAAGGGAGTTGGTTGGGTTCAAGGAATAATTCATCAATATCATAATCACTCAGGGTTCCAGTAGATCCCCATTCCCATACATGAGAGTCAGTTTTGGTAGGGGATTCTTCACATATATTTACACTTTTAGGAACCGTTACGTCCTTGCTTGAAAGTACATGGTTACGTTGATCATTAGTTTTGAATTGGTCAAACCCTAACCCTAAAAATTTTGGTCTTGCTGAAATAATGATAGGTTGTCTCCTTCCATTATTGGCTTTTCTCAAGTCACTTGTGTCATCAAAACCAATGCCTTGCATATTTCATATCCTTTTCCATAAAGATGCAATGTTAGTGGAGGTAATCCTTCAGGGTCTTTGTAGATCTAGTCAACTATATTGATTATGGTTTCATCACTCATGTCTCCCCATAGTGTGAATACTCTTTTCAGAGGAACCTTGAAAGTATGCTTAGGCTCTACTTTGTAGGAAGGTCGACCATAGAATTTAGGTGGCTTAGGTATTGAGGTGATACAATAAGCTGTATTAAATTTGAATTCTCCACAATCCATGTCCTGGATCTTAATTTCATTACTTGGTATGGAGGATGAGGAGGATGGCATGGCATAAGTGGATGGAATGGATATGGATGACTTGGTAAGTGTGGATGGGTCGATATATTTGGAGTAAGTGGATGTTGAAGCCTCTTGATTGATAGGCACTTGATGTTTAGCAATAGCTCTGAAGTTGGTGCAATATTGAAAAGGATGAGGATCCTCTAGTATAGTAATTTCAGTACCATCAAAGGTGAATTTCAGACATTGGTGGTAGGTGGAGGGAATGGCCTTTAAGGCATGAATCCATTGGCGACCAAGTAAGATATTGTAATGTATATCATGATCCGGGACTTGACATGTGGTGTCTATGATAACTAGTCCCACATGAATTTGGAGTGTGATGATGCATTTAGAAGAACACTCCTAGTCATCACATGTTTTTATCACAATACTCTTGATAGCATCTACACATGCATCGAAGAAGCCAAGAGCCTTAACCAATTGTAAAGAAAAAATGTTCAATCCTGCTCCACCATCTAGTAGGACTCATTTATCCTTGTGCTTATGGACAAAAACCTCGATATGGAGGGCATCATTATGAGATCGTTTGGGTGAGGAATAGTCTTGATTCGAAAAGGTAATATGGTGAGGTGAAGTCAAATATCTGACCATAGTTTCAAAATGGTTGAAATCGATGTTGTTCAGGATGAAAGAATCTTGCAGGACTTTATCCAAGATGGCCTTATGTGTGGGTGAAATTCAGATAAATTCCAGGATTGAGATTTGAGTCAGTGTTTTGTTCAATTGCTCGATAAGGTTGAAATTTGGTTTGGGTTTTGGCTAGTGGATAGATGGACCAAGTGTGGTGATCTTGGGTTGATGAGTTGAGGGACCTGGGATGGTGACCTTGCCTTTGTGTGTAGTGACATTGCATTTTATGACCTTTTTAATGGTAATGTTATTGACACAGTTGTCAGCAACACAAATATTACTAATGATAGTACCACCGGTATAGGTGTAGGCAACACGAGTGTAATTGGCTTGATTATTATTATTTTTTGTGCCAGACGAGGAGTGGTTACCTGAATCATGGTCTTGCAGTGGGTTCTTATGGATGGTATGGTCTGCATTAGATGCAAACGGTTGACCTCCTAACTCAATGGTATGGTTTTCAATAAGATCCTAGACAATATTCTTGAGTTGATGGGAAGAGGTAGTTTTGTGCCCCTTAACATGGTGGTAGTCACAAAATTCATTATCGTGCCACCATGATGGCTTAAACTGACCAGGATCATATGGTTTAGGTTATTCCAAAGTTATGACACCATTTTGGATAAGTTTCTTTAAAACAACTTCAATAGGTTCCCTCAAAGGGGTGTATGTGCGTTTTGGGAATTGCTTTGTCTGACGAGGTTGTCTTTGGTTTGCTTGAGAAGGATTGTTTTGGATGGCATTAGCAGTTTGTGTTGGTACAATTACAGGTACATTTTGATTTTGACCTCCTTTGATTGTGAGTACATGACCTGTTGTGTTGATTATTGTTGCATCAACCACACCATCATTGGTGATGTGTTTATTCCTAACCCAATCTTTGGTTTTGTCATTGGAAGTGCCTGGGTTAGTGTTTGTGGTGGTGTTGACTTTTTTGCCACCATATTTTAATTTTCCTTTGGCGATCAAGACTTTTTCAAGTTGAATGCATTTTTCAACAAGGTCAATAAAGGTGGTACAACAATGGACTTATAAGCCATATCTAAGTGGTCCAAGGAGATTTGGAACAAACATGGTGACTTTTGACATTTCTGGTATCTCTACCTAACATCTCCTTGCTAGGGTTCTCCATCTTTGAAAGAATGAGATAAAAGTATCTCATGCATCCTCTTGGGTCACTTTGCATAAGGAGGCAATGCCAACATTTGTATTAATGTTATAGGCATAGTTTTCGACAAACTTGTTTTCCAATTCAGCCCATGTTTTTATCCCTTTCGTCAATCCAGAGAACCACTCCAGTGCATGGCCTACGAGACTTCTAGAAAATAATCTCATCTGATAGGTTTGTTCATATGCAATGTCTATGCAACTGGTAGTGAGTTCTCTTATGTGTTCAATTGGGTTTATCTTCCCTTTGTATATAGGGAAATGTGGCACCACATACCCTAGAGGGAATGGTGGCATGTACAAAGTTGTGTCAAATGGATATGGACATAGTTCATATGACATGTAAGATTTTTTGTTTGATTGTTGCAAGGTCTCCACCTGCGTTTGAAGAGCAGCAAGTTTCAGTGTGAGTGCTTCCAAAATGGGGTTGTTGGTAACATCACACATGTTGGTGATAGGCATGGATTAATTTCTCACCCATTGTGATGAGGTGTGTTGGTTTGGAATGTGTTGGTTTTGAACTTGTTGTTGGTGAGCAAATTGGATGTTCTGATTTTGTGATTGTTGGAAATGAATGTTTTGATTAGGGATGTGTTGTTGTGTATGGACTTGAGAAGCATAGGTGGGGATATGGGATCCAACCATGTTGGATTGAATTTTGGTGTTTTGCTGGTTTTGAGAATGTTGATGTCCTAGTGGGGTTGGATATTGGGTTCCTTGATTACCTTGCCCAAATAGGTAAGTATGGCTTTGAGGAATGTTGGTGTTTTGCCTCAAGGGAATGTTAGTATTAACCTATGAGGAATTTGGGGCATAAGGTTTTGTGCCTGAATGAAAACTCTTCGTTTATTCCTCCCAAAAGGGTTTGATGAGTTGGTTTCCGTAGAATTGGATGAACCTAATAATAGGTTTTCTGATCTGATCATGGAACTAGATGAAGCTCCAAAGAGATTTGAGGTGGTTTCCCCTATTGTTGATTCAAATGTTTGTGAAGAAATAGTGGATGTTTTTGGGGTATGGATTGTGATGTGATGCTAGTTTGGATCGATGATCCCCCAACATACGTTCTGTTGATCATAGTGGATGCATTGGTTGTGGAGATGGTATGACCAAGGGAGGTAGTATCGATGGTGTTGATGAAATTTTGTGTGGAAGCTCCCATGGATGTATTTTTGTGTGATTGATTGGTGGGAGATGTTGGTCTTATGGTATTTATGTGAAATACTTTTGGTAACCTAGCCCCTTGATCAAGGAGCATGGCTAGATATTTGTCATAATCATGTAAGACCAAATCATCCATAAATGAGGTCACTTCTAGGTTTTGGCCAGCAACTTGTATGTCTTCCTCAAAGACTTCCCCATTTTGGTCTTTGTGAACAAATTGTTCAAAAGAATTGTGTGAAGAGGATGTCATGGTCATCCCACTGAAAGGATTAATGAACGAATTTCCCATGTTGGTAGTTGCATTGAGATCATTCATGTTATTAGGGAAATTTTTGGCATTTTCATTCATGCCATTGTAAAAGTTGTAAAGATTTGTGTCTTGACCAAAGGACCCCATGATTCTTCTCTTTATTTGTAATCTAGTCTCAACCATAAAAAAAAATTCTCAAGTTTGGGATGACCTAAGCAAGGAAATGTTATGACACTATGTTTTTGGTTTTTTTGAAATAAAGGAATGTTATGAAATGCAAATGGGACAAAAAGGTATGCAAATGAAAATGGTATGACACTAAAATGAGGAGATTAATGGTATGCAAACTAAGAGGAGCCTAAGATGCACTCACTATTGGTAAATATAAGGAGATGTATAATTGACCACACAAATTTTTGGCAATGCTTCAGGATTGGAATATCAATGGACTATAAAAGGAATAAGAAGGACAAAGTGAAATTTCCACACTAGACTAATGAGTGGGAAAGAGTTCACAAAAAGGTAATGACTAAAGACAAAGGGGTTGATTGAGTCCAATGATAGTCTAATTTTGAATGCAAAGGTTTGACAATGGATTGTAAGGAATCTACTCTTAAAATCTATAAAAAAAATGAGTGTCTAAGGGGATGGTAAAGTTTAACAATGCAACTAATGAAATGCAATGGAATCCTATGGTGACCTGAGAATGCTACCTATAATGCAAAATGAGGGAAGTTGAGAAATTCAATATCTGATTTGATAGAAATAGTAGAGAAAGACGTGATGGAATCTGGTAAAGACAAGCTTGAGTCTCAGTTTTGAGAGTGAAAATAAATTTTTGGAGACTAGAAAATGCGTTGTAGAAAATGCATAACGATAGGGAAAATGCATTCTAGTAAGGTGATTGTGGTGTTACAAATAGAAAATGCAGCTTGAAATGGCAATCGTGGCTCAAGATCAAGCATATGCGGTTTGGACTGGTGATTGTGGCCTATGAGCAAGAAAATGCAGTTTGATATTGCGATTGCAGCATAAGAAGTTGTGAATGCATCTCAACAAAGCAGTTGCGGCTCAGAATTAAGAAATTGCGGTTTAAACAAGCGATTGCGGCTCAGGAAGTAAATTTGGAAAAATTTTAATAGATTGCAAGGATTTTTTTTCAGTTTAGCAAGTTTGTTTCAGATTTTGGGATTGATGTTCATTTGTTCAAGTTGTCTGAAAACACTTGGAAAACACATGATGTTGTAAAAAATGAAAAACAACCAAATATTAAACATTTACAAAATCCTATGGCTGCAAGGATAGTATTCTTTTGGATCCCATGTGGATTTTACTCCAACCGCATATCCTTAGCAGATGAATTCAGAAGCCTGGCCCCATGGGCTCCCCCTTATAGTGCACTCACTTCTCAGGGCAACCAAACTTCCAACCCCCATGAATCTCCCATGGTTTGTTGATCATCTCTACTAAGAACTACATAGGTATGGGTGCCTTGGCAACGACCGTTGTTGCACCAAAGAATAGAAGGTTTTTGGTCACTCTAACACAAGGGTTTTAATTCTTTCACCCATTAAGAAGGCCATGTGAGAGACATTATCATCCCAATCTGCAGAGGTTACACTCTACAAGTTTTGACACACCTCAAGGATACTCAGGAATCAATTGTTGGTCTGCAGGAGCTCCTATAATGCTAAATTTTCCTTAACAATCAAATTTATATACCAGTTGGGCGTTGCTTGGCTTTAACGCATTACCGGTTTGAGTCACTTTGGGGTGAGTAATTTTTCCCACCAAAGCAGGTCCAATTTCTAAGGCTAACAAAAATGAGCAAACATATTCGTAGTTCAATCAATCTTTGTTGAAAAACAAAGAGAGAGAACAAAAATATATTTGACTCACACTCACATGGTTGTTCTTTTTAAGCCCAAATTGAAATGTGAAATCATGATAATTAACTAAATCATAAGATAGAACAAGCACTACTTCATTTTAACTATTTCTAGTGTTAGCAAGCAAAGGGTTCATTTTAACCATTTATAGTGTGAGCTAACTAATAGTTCATTTTAAACCCATGATAATGTGAATTTTCTTTTTAAACTCATGCAAATGCGTGATTGTTCTTTTTAACTATGAGTGAAATGGATGATTGATTAAGTTATAACAAAAAAAACAAATAAAAAATCGTTTGTTAGATTCTAGTTTGACAAACGCTGTAACAAATATATTAGTATAAAAAATAAACCTTAATCTAAAAATAAATAACAAAAATCAGAAAACTGAAAGACAACATTAAAAAAAATTGTTTTACCTATCGATTACGTCGTAGCAGAGCGAATGTAGCTTGGTATGTCGAATGCAGCATAGTTTATGTCGATTGCGTCTCTTTGTCTATCAGATGCGGCTTGGTTTTTTAGTTGTGTCGCGAGAGTGGTCAATTGCATCACAACATAGTGTATGCGTCACTTGAAGTAGAAAATGTAGCGTAGCAGAGCTATTGTGTCGCAAGATCTATTGAATGCGCCGATCCATACCTATACCTGCAAAATGAAAAAATCTATATGCTAACCTGCAAAAATGTGTCAAAAATGGGTCATGTTCACCAATGTAATTGAGTATTTTTTTTGCAAGATCAAATTGTTAGCAAACATACATGCATATTAATCAAATCCACAATGAACAATAGAATGCACAAGAAATAAATGAAAGAAATACATGAAATGAGCTCACCAAATCCTTCTTCCTCCATGACTGATTTCCATTGTACCTTCTAGCTTGCTCAAATGATAAGTGTGCCCTCAGATTGTGATGAACAACTCTATTCTATGGCCTAGCCCTAAGAATTTTTTTGAAGGATTTCCTAAATACTATGCAAAAGAAACTAAATCCTATATGCAAGTATTAAAAGTAGCTAAAATCATAAGTCTAAAACTCAAGAGAATGCAAGAGAGATTAAGAGATTAAAAAAAAAAAGAGATTTCTAGATAATAAGAGATGTCGAAAATGAGGACAAAATTGGCATTTTATAGAAAATGCAATTTTGGATGAACGGATGAGATTAAAGGTTGAGAAATGCCCTAGAATCAATGGTCAAGATTCAAAATGGCAACTCTCAATTAGGGTTAGGGTAAGATTCCCAAATGAGTGAACAAGATTTAATTTAAGAAATTAAATCAAGGATGGAGAATAAATGTGACAATAAGATGAAAATTAGTAAGATCAAGAAGATAAAGTTTGAACAAGCAGATAAGATTTGAAAAAGAAATAATTTTAGAAATTACTTGATTTATAGAAAAATATTGCCATTTTGAATTAAAGTTAATTCAAAATATGGATTTAGTGTGATAGTAAATAATTGATTTTAAGATTATTTACTTAAAAAGTGGCAGTTAACCATGTGAGACCATTTTAAATAAAATATTTTATTTAAAATGAGGGAAATGTCAAATAAGACAATTAAATAATTAAAGATAATTATTTAATTTAGAGAATGGAATTGATTAATTAAATAAATTAGGAAATCTATTTAATTATAAGAAGACTTGAGAATTACTGGCATATTAAATAAATAAATAAAATATATTTATTTATAATCACGAAGACATAAATGGAAAAGGCTGATTAAATAAATTGAGAAGTTTATTTAATTATGAGAAGACTTTAGATAATTAGTGACACATTAAATAAATAAATAAAATTTATTTACTTAATAATCATGAAGAATAGAAAGAAATGAATTAATTAAATACTTATGAATTATTTAATAAATACTCAAAGGTGGGCCATAAACATAATTAAAATGTCATAATTATGCTACGATGAAAGTGGTAAAATAGAGCTTGGAGGCCTAAGTCATTTTTATGTCTACAATGTAAAGCAATAATAAAGCAATATTTTATAAATTGTTTTATTTCTTTGCTATTTTTAGCAGATTTGTGAGTGATCTTTCTTTTGGTCGGATTTGAGCTTCTTGGTGGGGAGATAAGGTGTTTATTTTGCTTTTAAAGCAAGGCTGACCTATTTTTAGGAGCTTTTCAGTGTGCACATGAAAAAAGTGAGACTTTTCCACTTTTATGCCATGTTTTGGGGCAGTTTTTGATGCTTTTCCTAGAGCTTTTTCTTTGAGCTCAGATTAGGGTTTTTACTAATATATCTTGAGAAAAACTTAGGGTTTTGCCAGTTTAGATTATTTATTCTTGCTTTGATACACATTCTTAGAGCTTGCAAATTTTTTGTACTCAGTTTTAGAATTTCGCATTCTCCTTTAGTTTCAATAAAGCAATGAAGTTCTTCTAATCATATTCTTGTCTCATTTCATAATAAGCAATTGGATGTCTTTGTGATTCAATTCGAGTCCTTTTTATGTCTTGTTGTTGTGAATTTGTGTTCAGAATTGCATATTTTTCAGGTTGTGTGTTATATTTAATTTATACATCTTCATGCAAATTACTGATGAAATTATGTGACAAATGAGATTGTGAGAACTATTGTGACAAATTAATTTTTGTGAGTTGTGTTTTTTGAATCTCATCAGTTTCTAAAAAATCATCCATTAGATTTAAGTTATCTTTTCAGTCATCTTTCTAGCCCTTTTCCTAGAAAATCACTTAGAATAGGATTCATCATTCGGATAACCAACTCACTCTGGAGATTCCATTTTCACATAGATCACCCACATCTAAAAAGGGTTTCCATGTGTCAACAGATAGTTAGATTTATTGAAAATTTAACAAGGGTGCATATCAGATTGATAAAAGTTTTTGGCACACCCAGTGGGACTCTGAAAATCGATTTCAGAGAAGTTTTAATATTTTAAAGTTTCTATTTTGTGTATGTAGCAAGTTTTTCAGCCTTTGGAGGCCTTTTTCAATATACCTCGTGACTCCAATTCTGATTTTTACATGCAGATTTAGTGCATCCTACACATGAGAAAAATACCAACAAGATCCAGTTCAATACCTTTTGAGTACCTACAAATTTCACCACCACGAAGGAGAGGTAGACCAATAAAAATGCTATTTGATACACCAGGGAGGTCAACATCAACACCTCCAGTTCTGAATTCTATAATTTTATCACTAAGAAGTCTTGTTCCTGTGTCACAAGCACCACCGATGGAAAGACAACATGCCTTTGCTCCTTTTAATGGGAGGTCCATTGAATATTGCACATTATGATGATATTCCAGCAACAAATTTCAGAAGTCTACCTTTCTTTACTGGAGAAGAAAAAACTACTGCTATCAAACATATTCGTGAAGTGGCCACTCTATGTTCAGTCCACAACATTACCCAAGAAAATGTAGCATTGAGACTCTTAGCTACGTCACTCAAAGTAAAGGCTCTACAATGGCTCAAAGGCCTTGAAAAAAATTCAATCGCAACATGGGATGCACTAGGCGATGGTATGTATCAATATTTTTCTTATAAATCAGATCATGCATCTTTGTTGGAGCAGCTGAGCACAATCAGAAGATCCTTGCATGAACACGTGGCTGAATTCAACTACCAGTTTCAGAGAACTTGGGAGAGAATCCCTGCAATGGTAAAACCTTTACCAGCTCATGCCTTTCTTTATTTCTTGAAAGCCCTAAATAGAAAACAATCAATTATGACTCAATCTATGGGTGGGCACACACTCCCAAATTCTTTTGATATCACCATGAGAGTTGAGAACTATCTCATTCAAGATAGATAAATTTCCCTCAGGCCTCCCATGCCTTTGTTTCTAGATATTCAAATGCCTACACCTAGATTTTTGCCTACCTTAGTTGATGTTCCTCATGTTCCAGCAATAGGTTATCAGACCACAACCCAAGAAATTTCTGCTCCAACCCAAAACTAGGAGTTTCAAGAAATAAAAAGCATAATGAAACTTTTGGGAATGATCTCATAAGCATTAAAAATAAATTTGGTTAGGAACATAAGCCATATCAAGCCCCATACTAGAAAAACCAACAAAATAGGCCAGCTTTTCAAAATGACTATCAAGGCCAAAGGAAAAACTTTAATCCTAGACCTTTCCAACCCTACAACCCGAATGCTACCAGTTCGTCTTAGGAAATCGTGCCACAAAATAACCTTGCCCAAGATTGTGACTGGTGCTATCCATGCAATCAGCCCCAAAGCGAGTCAACATGTGGTAACGACATGAAAAATCAGGCCTTAATGGTCAAAAATAGTTATGCACGTTCAAAACGTGTTCCAAGTCCAAATCTAGAACAACAAGAAAGCTTCAAGGTTTCTTTGTCAAACTGGTAGAGATCTTAGTTTTGTGGTGTGAATAGTCAAGATCAGAAAGATTCTTTTGTTTCAGCCAACACTAGATCAAAAAAATGAGCCATGGATTTGGGGTAGTAAGCTAGAAATTTACAACAGCAGTCTACAAAAGACAAGCAACCTATTTTTGCATCAAATACTAATGTTGTAGCACAACCTAGAGTGTAGTTTCTACAAAGAGTCCAAGAAATACCTAGAAAGGAATAGTCAAAGATGCAATCGTAGCCTTTTGAGAAAGGAAGCGATGTTGGTGTCAATAAAAACCAACAAAAGGTAACTCCTATTTCTTTCAACGTGGTTGAACATCTTAAGAAAGCTACTCTCAATATGTCGGTTATGGATGCATTCCATATTCTAGGTCAAAAGATTTATCTACAAGATGCTTTAGCAAAGCTTTCTGTTTCTGATAATGGTCATGGGAATGCCAAAGTTATGCTTACAAATAGCTCGAAAGTTGAGAGTGAGAAGAAAACTAAAGAGGTAAAGCCTACTTTGTTATATTTAAGTCTGATTATTCGAGATAAAATAGTGCATAACTGTATGATCGATTCTGGTGCAAGTATGTCCATTATGCCTAAAAACTTAGCAGATGCATTCAGTTGGATGGGTCTGTTGTTAAAACTGCTAGTATAGTAAAAAAATTAGCTCTTACCTGGCATGCATCCCCGAGTTTTTCTATTCATTAGGATATACATGTTATCGATTTTCTACCTCACTTTTCCATTTGTCTTTCAAGGGATTTTACAGACAAGTTGGGTTGGTTTTTTTCCTCTGATTGGTCTCATTTATTTTTTAGAACAAGGTATGGTACGAAAGCAACCATAAACTTTGAGCCTTTAGCCAAATACCACATCGAACCATACGTCTCGAGCCCTATAAATGCTAACCTCTACATCACCCCTGCACTGAAAGACCAAACCACGACCTTAGACCAAAACACCCATTTAGAAAATATAAATCTAGATGAATGGGCAACCGAAGATCACGAGCTTGATCCTTTCCAACACACATATGAAATAGGATTAGGGATTTATATGATTCGTGAACCTGATTTTGATATGCCTAGTCTATTTAAAAAAGAAGGACAACCTACAGAGAAAGAAAATGAACTTTTGAAGCTTTATTTTGATGGCTCAAGGAGCAGTTTAGGTGTTGGTCGTGGAGCCATGCTGATTTCACCAGAAGGAAATAAAAATTATTTAGCTTTCAAGTTTTCATTCAACTATACAAATAATACAGTTGAATATGAATCATTGGTTCATGGCCTAGAATGGGCCTGAAAAAGAGGTATTAAATTCTTGCGTGTTTACGGTGATTCTAAATTGATAGTGAATCAAATTAGAAATTTGAATGCTGCAAAAAATGTTTCACTGATAAAATATAAGCATCATGTATGGGATTTGATTGAATATTTTGATGCTTTTAATATTTGTTCAGTTCCTAGAAATGAAAATAAGCATGAAGATAGGCTCGCTACCATAGGAGCTCAATTTGATATTCCAAATGAGATTCACAAAGTAGAGGCACATCAATATGTTAAGATTATAGTCAAACCTTTTGTACCTAACAATAATGTGAGTTGGGAGGTTTTTTACAACAATGAGGAGATTGTATGCTTCTTAATTGCTGAAGGAGAATTTGTAGATGGAAATCAACAAAAGTGGTAGTAACAGTATGATAGTCAGATTGTTTAATTAAAGACAATCATGCTACCAAAAGGGTTGGTGACCTTGGAGTCTATTTTCAACTCAGATGACGAGGTACAAAAAGATAAATGAAGCATGAATGTTAAGGAAGAGCACTATGAGTCGATTGAGATTTTCAAGGGTAAACTTCTCAAGTTGGGAAAGGTATGTAATAGAGAGGAACAACATGATTTTATTCTGTTATGTCAAGAGTTTAGTGATGTCTTTCCTTGGGAATACAAAGATCTAAAAGGTTTTGATCCATTTTTAGCCCAACATACTATTGAACTAGACCCTGGTGCAAAACTTGTAAAACAGAAACAAAGACCTCTTAACCCCAAACTAGAGCATCTTATGAAGGCTAGGCTGAACAAGTTAGTGGAGAGTGGTATTTTTTTTCCTATCAAGCATACTTCATGGATGTCTAACTTAGTTCCAATTAGGAAGAAAAGTAGGGAAATCAGATTGTGTGTTGATTTCTAAGATTTAAATAAAGTGTCACTGAAGGACCACTATCCACTCCCTTCCCTAGAGAAAAATTTGCAAGTAGTTTCCAGTTCTGATAGATTTTATTTTTTGGATTCGTATTCAGGTTATAACTAGATTCTAGTCAAACATGAGGATTGTTTCAAAACAACTTTCACAACTAAATGGGGCACCATGGCCTGTAAAAAGATTCCTTTCGGCTTATCCAATGTTGGAGCAATATTTTAGCGTGCGATGGACATGGCCTTTCATGGCCTCATGAACAAGTTTGTTCTAGTTTATTTAGATGATATTACTATTTTTCTAGAAATGCTAATGAAAATTTTGAGCATTTGAAACAAGTTTTTCAAAGGTGCAAAGATTTTGGAGTATCTCTCAATCCGAAAAAAAATGTTTTTTTCTATGCATGAAGGTAAACTCCTTGGACATTGTTTCGAAACAAGGTATTTCTATAGAATCCAAGAGATTTTATGTTATTCTTGAATTACCATTACTAGATCACAAGAAAGGCTTACAAAGCTTTCTTGGAAGAATAAATTTTGTAAGGAGATTCATAGCTAACAATGCAGCTTTGCTACAACCTCTCACTATTTTTCTTAAGAAAAATATTCCTTTTAGTTGGACCAAGGAAGGTAAGAGGAGCTTTGAACAAAAAAAAAAAGACCTTGCAGTTGCTCCTACTCTCATTAATCCAAATTATGATAGAGATTTTATTCTTTATGCCTTTGAAGGGGTTTATACTATTTATGCTATGTTGTGCCAGAAAAACGATGAAGGCTTGGAACAACCCATGGCATTTTTCAGCCAGGTATAACATGATTATGAGGTGAAGTATTATTTTGTTGAAAAGAATGTTTTTATTGTTCTGAGAAGTCTCAAAAAATTCAAGCATATGTTGTCAAATAAAAAAATTAATTTATTAGTTTCACATTCAACTGTCAAAGATTTCTTGTTGAACCATGAAATTAATGATAAGCATGTCAGTTGGAAAACCAAGCTTATGGAGTTTGAAATTAATATTAAAATAACCAATCTTGTCATAGGCAAGGGTTTATGTGAACAAATTCCAGAAATTACAATGGACAATATCTTAAAAGAAGCTAAAAGTGTTGGTACAGTGCTAAACAATGATGATGTATTTGTTGTTCATGTTCCTACTGCTACTTGGGTGCAGAAAATGATACATTATTTGCAAATTGGTGAGTGCCTTGAAGTTTTAGACAGAGAAAAAAGAAGGTATTACATATTATAGTCCATTACTTTTGCAATTATTGATGGAATTCTTTATAGAAGAGACTTTCAAGGAATTTTATTAAGATGCATTGAGCCTGATCGAGTTGACAAGTTGTTAGAGGAATTTCATGATGGACCTTTAGGAGGCCACTTTGCAGCAAGAAAAACCTTGAAAATCATGCGAGCTAGTTATTATTGGCCCTATCTATTTAAAGATGCTATTGCTCGGGTCCGTAAATGTGAAAAGTGTGCTTTGTTTTCTGGAAAATAGAGGCTTGTAGCGCTGCCCTTGCATCCTATTCAGGTGGAGCAACCATTTTATGAGTGGGGTTTAGACTTCACTGGACCTATCAACTCACCTTCAAGTGTGGTTCATAAGTGGATCCTTACTTCAACAGATTACTTTACTAAGTGGACAAAATTTGTTGCTTTCAAAAAAGAAAACAAGATTTTTGTGCTTAATTTCTATGAAGACTTAATGTCAAGATTCAGTACTCCAGATTCAATAATTTCTGACAATGGTTTGGCCTTTATTGGTTTAAGTATTTTTGATTGGTTAGTTAGAATAACATTTATTTGAATACATCTAACTATTATCTGCAAGGCAATGGGCAGGCATAATCTACAAATAAGAATCTGATTTAGATAATTAAGAAGACAGCTGAGGACAATCAACAAACATGGCATGAAAATCTTAAGTTATCTCTTTGGGCTGATAGGTTGACTTCTAAAAGGGCCACTGGTTGTTCACATTATGTACTTTCTTATGGAAAAAGAAGCTAAGTTACCTGTTTCTATTGAATTACCTACTTTGAGTTTTGTTAAGGAGCTGGAATTGTTGAATGAACAACCTCTTGAAGTGAGATTTGCACAGGTGGTAGAAATCAAAGAAACTAGAAAGGAAGAATTGAGACAACTTGAGATACATCAAGCTCAGATGAAGAGCTCTTTTGATAAGAGGGAAAGACCACGTGAATTCATTATTGGTGATCTGGTCTTTAAGTTGAATGAATATAAGAATAAACCTGGATGATATTCCAAATTTGATGCAATTTGGGACAAGCCTTATGTGATCATAGAGTGCAAGGAACACAATGCTTTCCAACTTTCTAAGTTGACTGGAGAGGTGTTTTCTATCACAATAAATGGGATCCACCTCAAGAATTGCCTCTGAGATAAGGTTGTATTTTGTAAATAAGTAGAGTAGTTTCTGCAATAAGTGCTTTCACAAATTACTTTTTAGTTTTCCTTCTTTCCCTAAGCATTGTTGCGCATGTGTTAGTTGGCCTTCAGAGCCTGTTAGTTTTCTTTCAGCTTTATCTTGTTTTATTTTGCTACTGTTTGGAGTATTGTTGTTCAAATTTTTGAGTTTCATCAAGGGGCAGATTTGACTCCGCGCCCAATGGAGTGTTGCAAGAAATTGGTCTAATGCTTACCTAGAAATCATCTAGCGGACATCACCAAAATGTTACCAATTTGAAATACAACTCGATTGGTGGAGCTGATTAAAGTTTGTTATATCTTTAGGTGGAAATTCAATTAGTTGCGACATGGTTTTAAATTTTTGATTGCATTTATTTTATTAAGTATCAGTTATGCATTGTTTGAGAGAAAAAGTTCATATTCATTCCTCAATAATTACAAAAAAAATGAAATACAAAGTTGAATATACAAATGATGAAGCATTTCATTGCTTTCATTTTATCTCCATGACATTGTTATATTACAGATTTCATTTGATTGCAAGAATACAAATGATAGTACAAGTTTTCATTTTGATGCATTTCATTCAGAATGGAAATGAAGCAGATATTAAAATATCCACACAAGCCATGGTTTTAGCTAGTTCTATTCATTAGAAAAAAGGAAATATACAATTAAAAGAAAGTGACAAATAACATAGGACATATTTTTCATTGCCTGAGTTGATCTTTACTTAATTCCTTTTAGCTTGCTCCATTCTGCTTCTGCTCCTGACTGTATCTACAAAAGTTTGAGAAAGGTGCCAATTAAGAGCTCAGGATATGAAGTTTACTACATGCCCTACTAAAAAAAATATAATTCAACCCTTGGGATGCATAGAATCAACTAAAAGAAAAGTGCAAGAGTTAGAGTTGAAAGAGTGAACATCATGATATTTATTATTTTTGCTAACATTGTTCATTTCTTGTGCAGGTATAGGAAAAGTCATGTAGCTGGTCATATATGAATACATAAAGCATGTGGGGAAAAGCGAGTTCCACAAGGGTAGAGTTCAACATGTTGCCCCTTAAATTTACAAGTGGGTTGAGAAGAAAACAACAATTATCATTCTCTTTTGAGCTATCCAACTGAAGGAGTAATCAAATTTATCATGCATTCATAATTGTCAAATCAAAGCATGAAGTGAAAATTACAAATCGACAATAAACTTGATGAACTTGTTTTAGCTGAAATCCATCATGTTTATTCTGGAAAAGTATGATATTGCTGCCATAATATTGTTTTGTTGCTTTAAGTCTATTCACATTAAATGTTGTTTTGGAGCAGCAATGTTATATCTCATAAACAATGATAGTGATCAGGCATACATAATGCCTTATCAATGAAGCACTAATGAGAAATGAAAACATGGGAGTATTTTTAGAGTTTCAATATTTCTTTATCTCATGAAGTTCTTGAGCTGAGAATGCCTACTATTTTATGGAGGCATGCAAGTTGTGACATGAAGGTGACAAGCAAAAAGAGGTTCCTACAGGAATGATATAACAAAAAGAGATATTATTGTGTTGTTTAAAATCATATGAGTGTAAGCATAATGTGGAGGTTTTAAATATAAATTTTGTTCTATTTCAGTGAATACATTTGAGAATTTTGACAAGAAAGAAAAATGCTTAAAGCTGCCATGATGGGTTGAGTATAAATTTGAATGGATACAAAATAGCAACTTTGTTTCAAATACTAAGTTTTCTTCCGAACCCACATAAGGGTTTGAACTCAAAATGCAAAAATGAAAGATTATTTCAGTTATATAGGATTTTTCTATCATTTTTCACAATACCCATGTGAAGAAATTTTATTAAAAATATAGATTTATTCAAATGTTGAATACCCACATTGGGGTTTTTATCAAAATGAATATTTTTACCATTTTCTGAGTTACCCACATGGGGGTTTCAACAAAAAGTATGAGATAAATTATTTCTTTCAGAATCAAAGCATACCCATGATGGGTTTTCAATAGTTTCAATGAAGAGTGCAATGCTAAGTAAATTTATTGCAAAAATACAAAGGTTTCTCTCTATTTCCAGAATACCCACATTGGGGATTTTCATAAAATGCAGTTTTCTTCATTTTTTACAAGTGACCATATGGGGTTTTGTGTTGCAAGCATGAGAACACTAGAATATACAAAAATGGGCTTGAAGGATCCCCAAAATATTGGGAAAATAGACATGATAGGTGCGACCATTAAGTTCTATGAGCTTATGAACATAAATACAGAAAAATGTAATGAATAAAGTGTAGTTTACAAGCACTCATTTGTGCTTTCATGGCGTGGCCTATGATGGAATGAGGAAATGCAATGAGAATTTATTCAAAGAAAAGAAAAGAACATATTCATGGTGCAGACAAGATCATGGGAGCTCATGAATAGAAGGGTCGAACTATCCCATGGTGGCCAGAATAAGATCAAGATAACACAGAGAATAAAGGAACAGAAATCAGACAATAAGTACATGTGAAGGTCGCAATCTTAATGGTTGTTTTGCTTCCAAAATACAAATGGAGCCACAAGAAAACCATAATAAGAAACTTACCATGAGTTGTAGAGAAGGGTCGATCAGATTGGAGGAGATATCTAAAGCTTCCAAGACATTTCCCAAGCAAAAACCTAACATGTACATGATGATGCCATCTCTCCTAGTGGAGTTTCTTTCTCCAAGTTGAAAAATGTGAAATGATAGGATTTTAGGGTTTCTTCTTAGTTTTGTTTCATGCTGCCCTAATTCGAATCTAGCATTTTAGTGTGCATTTTTTAATTAAAGTTTGAGCTTGTTCTCTAGATGGCCGAAACATATCATTTGCCTAGGTTTCCATAAGACTTCATAAGTCTTAGTCTTTATGATTTTAGGGTTTTGATTAATGCTTAAGGCATTTGATTTTATAATTGAATATTTGTCTATGCCTTAGTATTAAAATGAAGAAACGCTAAATACTTTAGAGATTTTAATTGATTTGGAGAGAGATCAATTACAAATAGATATTGAGATTATTCATGCCTTCGATTTAATTCCATATTTGAGGCATTTTATTTTTCAATTGATTTTTAAAGAGAAACAATTAAGTGTGTAATAGAGATGGCTCTATATTTTTTATGATTTTTTATAAGGAAAAAATCAAGTATTGTAAATGGAGAAATAAGGCTGTTTTTGCAAAAAAAATTATCTTTTATTGCAAAAAATAAAGCAATTGTAAAGCTGTATGATGTAAAGCAATATTTTATAAATTGTTTTATTTCTTTGTTATTTTTAGTAGTTTTTTGAGTGATCTTTCTTTTCATCAGATTTGAATTTCTTGGTGGAGAGATAAGGTGTTTTTTTTTGCTTTTAAAGAAATACTAGCATATTTTTAGGAGCTTTTCAGTGTGCACATGCAAAAAATGAGATTTTTCCACTTTTATGCCACATTTTTGGGTAGTTTTTGATGCTTTTCTTGGAGCTTTTTCTTTGAGCTCAGATTAGGGTTTTAGTGATATATCTTGAGAAAAAATTAGATTTTTTCTAGTTCAAATTATTGTTTCTTGCTCTGATACACATTTTGAGAGCTTCTAAACTTTTTGTACTCAGTTTCAGACATTGGCATACTCCTTCAATTTCAATAAATTAACAAAGTTCTTCTACTCATAGTCATGTCTTATTTCATAATAAGGAACTGGATGTCTTTGTGATTCAATTCAAATCCTTTTTATGTCTTATTGTTGTGAATTTGTGTTCAAAATTGCACATTTTTAGGTTGTGTTGTATTTAATTTATAGATCTTCATGCAAATTACTAATGAAATTATGTGTCAAATGTAATTGTGAGAACTATTGTGATAGATAAATTTTTGTGAGTGTTGTTTTATGAATCACATCAGTTTCTAACAAATCATCCAATAGATTTAAGTTATCTTTTCAGTCATCTTTCTACCCCTTTTCCTAGAAGATCACTTAGAATAGGATTCATCATTTGGAGAACCAACTCACTCTGGAGATTCCCTTTTCACATAGATCAGGGTATGTGCAGGATCATGATGGGCCAAAACGTGATGATATGTAAGTGATATGATGACCCATGTGGTTGACAACTTTTTTTTTACCCAAAATTGATGAAACAAAAAGGGTTTTTAAAGGAGATTCTTAGCTTTCTACCAATATATATTATGCTTTACTTTGAATTTAATAAATAATTATTATTCATTTTCCATTTGAATTACGACTAAAGTCCTGATTGATAGGCTGATTGAAAAACATCTATATCTTTCAAAGGGTATCACATTTTTTGAATCAGAAATATGCATCACATTCTATGATTCACATAATATAGGATTAAAATAATAATAATTGAATTACATTAAGTTTTGATCAAGTTAAGGTGGTCAGACATAAAAGTTTTTATATTTTTTTAAGTTGTAATAAAAAAATTATAACTAACTATTTACTTATAAAAAATTACAAAGAAATATGCATCACATTGGGACATGATTCTTCTACTTATATCTAAAATATTATCAAAATATTGTGGTTAGGGTGGTCAAACAGACACCTACTTCTTATTTTTTCCCTGAAATTTAGGTTTTACTACATTGAAATTTCAAATTTTCACCAAATAGATTTTTTTAAAATAAAAATAAACCTAGTAGTTTAGAAACTACATTCAATTTTCAACAAATTCTATTCTTACATATTTTCGAAATAATATAGTTAACTTATTCAAATTTTTACGTCAAGTTGCCTGACTCTGATTTTTCTGAATTTTATTGCCACTTAAGGGCCTTTTTTTTCCATGATGATCCTACACATGCCCATCACCCACATCTGAAAAGGGTTTCCATGTGTCAACAAATAGTTGGAATTTTGTCAAATTTAACGAGGGTGCATATCTAATTGATAACAGTCCTCTCACATTGTTATCCATCGTGGGAATGTTAAGTAGCCGACCTAGTTTGAATTTGTATTTTGAAATTCTATAGCTGACCTTGGTGAATGTATCTAAAGTTGAAGTTGGTATAAAGGAAATTCAAGTCATGGCGAATTTCATATCCATCCATCTATCATCCAGGAATTGAGAAAGTGGAAGAGTTAAAGGAGACAATATTACTGTAAAGTGTTACAATATTTTGATCAAGTTGTTAATGTCTGGAACCCTACTGGTGGATCTTCATTTATATATTTTTATTATTTTTTGTAGGAAGTGAGCCTCCTTTCTAGATATTGATTCCTTCTTAAGGTAGTGATCCATTAATCTGGGTAGTGAGCCTTTATATTTGGTATTGCATTAGTACTAAATTGTGAGTTAATCCTCACCGCGATTTTTTTCTCATTGGCTTTTCCACATAAATTTTTTTTCTCTGGTGTTTTATTTTTGTTATTTCCATTTAATTTTTACACTAAATAAGAGATTGAAGTTGAGGTGAAAATATTAAGTTCATAAGAAAATAATTTGATACAATTGATTCACCTTTGAGTTGTCTTGTGCAATTCAATACTTCAAGGGTTCTTCAAGCTCCAAGAAACCTAAATATGAAATAACACATGTAAAGAGGAGAAAAACTTGTTGATTGTTAGTGAATAAGGATTTACCTTGGTCAAACCCCATTTAGGTAATGTGGCAAAGATTTTTGTCACCTCTTGCACCTCTAGGGTTTTTACACTTAAAGAAAAGGGACAAAGATCTATCAGTCCATTCAAGAACAAACCCTAGAGATTAAAATGCAATATAGATTGAAATATATCAAAGGAGATTGTTCCTAGGGCTGGAATTTGATGAGGAAGATAAACTATGGATGGAAAACTAAAGAAATGTAAAGTGTTTAAAAACACATTGTGATATGTAGAAAGACCTAAAAGGATGAATAGAATTACAAATAAAATAGAGCAGGAAGGAAAAATAGAAAGTATGCACCTAGAAATGTGTTGAAGACTAGATTAAAGACTACAAATGATATTGATTATGAAAATTTGATCTATTGGGACTAATTTGCCATTTTGGGTGACCTAGTTCTAGATCTGGAAAACTGCTCCAAGGCCCGTTTTAGCCAAATGGGTATCCAGATCTACAAAAACCTCATAAAAAAATGTGTAGTGGGACTAAGTCTCCATTGATGATGACTTAGTAAACTTTGGCTTTTTTGAAAACCTGAAAGTTGAAACGGAAACTCTCGATCTACACTTTCTGTTCCTCCAAGTATCTGGATCTGAAACTTTGCTTTTCGGCATTGAAAGTCACTTTTATGGATATTATCCCTATCCAAAAAGGAGATGTCTTAAACAATATTGCAATATATTCTTCAATGATATCCAAGCTTCAAGGTACCTAAATCTACAAACACACAAAGAGAGAAAGAGAAATGTTGATTGTTAGGGCATGGGGTTTGCCTTTGTCAAGCCCCTTTTACGCAATTAAAGAAAAATGAAGAAATAATGTAATGAAGCATGAAATATTAAACACTACAATTAGAAACTTTCCATGATGATAGATCTTTAGTTGCTGCAAAAATGGATGAATAATCTACCCTTGAATGCTTCTTAGAATGCCAAAACCCTAGCTTTCTTGAGAAGAATGATGAATGATGAATGAATGAATGAATTATCCAAGTATTTAGATAGATGAAGAGGATGAAAATGAGGGGAAAACTCTTTATTTATACACAATTATGCCCTAATTCCCAAAAATACCTCATCACAGGCTGACCTCAAGGTCTAGAGAACAATATCCTACTAGAATTATAAGATAATTTTGATTTTTAAGCCATATGGGACTAAGTCACCCAAGGTGGCGACATGGTCCCATGAGGGTAATTTTACTAGGATTCAAAAAATAAAGTTTATTTAATGATGTTTAACGAGATTGTTCTTCGAAACATACTCAAGTATGACCTATAAGTGCATTAAGGGTCCATTTTAACATAAGAAAGGTGCAATTATTGATGACAAGCCTAGAAAAGTGTGAGAGTTTGTTACAACTCCTTACAACATTTTGAAACAAGGCTTTTCAAGTGATAAAAAGAGGTTATTTAGGTGAATTATATTAGAAAGGTCCTAGAAAAGTGTGAAAGTGGGTTATAACACTTCACAACACCTTTATAAGACATTATAGAATTCTTTTTGATTTGCAAGCATCCAATATCTAATGTGAATGTGTTGACCACATTACAACATTAAATCTTGGAAAAAATAGGCCAAAATCTACAAGAAAGAGCCAAATGAGCATGAAAATGTCTAGGGATACATTTTTTGTGACACATTTAGCACCCACTTTAGAGTGAGGATGAACTTGCTTCAAAATCACACTAATGTAGACATTCAAGAGGGGTCCAATCGTACAAATGTAGATGAAAAAGGATGAAAAATATCAAAGAAGGTTGTGCAAGCCCCCAGGATCAAGATCCTATGTCAAACAAACATAAGTGCAAGAGGACACGCACAAGGGTGAATGATTTACATAAAAAAAAGATACACGATCATGAGATGGAAATAACTAGAAGGAAGAGAAGAATGAAAGTAAAAAAGGTGGATCAAGCTATGACTATTTATACAACACATTGCGGATTAGATCTAGGTTGTTTGTTGAAAAATGTATATGCACTCTGAGGTGACAAAACTCTTAGTTGTCTCCCAGGTGAGAAGTCCAAGAAGGTGAGAAACATACATTGATGGATGGTATACACTCACACACATGTAAGTGGCTATGGGAAAAGTCGTGCATTGAAATGGGCTTCCCGCTCAACCATACCAAAGTTATTGTTACCCAATTTCGCTAATAGCTCAATCAAGTAGAGATTTTGTGATTTTCGAATGAAAAGAAAGGTACATTTGTATTCTACTATATCACATTAATGTGCATAAAGGAAACATAAGACTACATTACTGCATTATAAAGTTTGCAGATACATATAACATAGAAAATAATGCACAATATTGTCAAAATTGTAGTCTTTATTGATTATATAAAATAGGATGTCCCACACAAGCTGTGAGATTGACTGTATGAATGCATATAATAGAAAACATATACATTTATAGATACAAAAGAAAACAATGCACATAAAATGAAAAGGCAACCTGTCATTGCCTGAATGACAAATCCCAGTTGCTTTGTTTTGCATCATCCTCAGTCTCTCACACTTTTCCTGCTTCCAGTTGATGCTCTTCTTGTTGCTCCTAGGTTCCCTGCATCTATGAGAGAAGTGTTGTTAGAGAAATGAAGCATCACTAGTCAAAATATGTGCATACATCACTAATCTTATAATTTGATCCTCATGTGCATTCAAATATCCAACCATACCATAAATTTTAAGCAAAATTTGAGAGCATAATCAAACACATCTATCATATTCTTGTTTTTATCTAACATGTTTGTATCCTGTGTAGGTATAGGTAAAATCCTCGTCACTATTTTATTTTATCTGGTCACACTATGTGGAGTAAAATGGGATCCCACAAGGGTTGATCCTAGCATGTTGCCCTCGTTTGTTAAGAGGGATTGGTATGTAAGCAAAATGGAGCAATTTTGATCAAGTTTACGATAAAACTATTCTTGATGCATTAAATCAATATGAACAAAAAATTGTTTGCTTGATCAACTTTCATTATCAGATTCAAAAGATGCAAAAAAATTGTGTGAATTATCAAGAAATATTACTCTTCATCACTTCACAATGAACCAAATAGTAGGCTACCATCATATTGATCAAAGGGGTAGTCATGAAGAAGTAGAGAAACACAATGCAAAATACAGTTCTTTCACTAATTAAGAGCACAAGGGAAGCCTGTTTACCGGTCATGTTCCTCAAAAACCTTTTCTTCTTGTAAATATTAATCTACTAGATATGTATTTCAATCTTCTTAATGAACCCATTTCATTTAAGAAAAAAATGATGTGGTGACGGTCTTTGAGAGGAAAGTATTTATGCACATCAAGTGTGATGATAACCAGAAGTAATGGGAGGCATGACAATGTCAAGTGCAAGGGATAGTGTATGTTTATGCATGTATAATCATTAGGGTAGAGGAGCTATCAAGTCCTATTAGGAACTTCCATAAGATACATGGGACAACCACCTTATTTATTGATGATTGTATTCAAGTCATCAGGAGGAACTAGAGAGTGTTTTCAAGAAAAGTAATTCAAGAACAATTCATTCATCAAGCAAGACAGTGGCAATAATGCCACAAAAGGATGTTATTTTCTTGTCACCATGTCATAAAGAAGTGGGATTCATTCCTTGAGGATTCACCAGGAAAAGGATTGCAAGTGAAGGTATGGTAGTACAAAAAATATCAAAGAGAAGAGTATTGCTAAATGGTAAGGTTTTGTGGCAATAAATAGAGGGTAGGGTAAACCCATAGTACACAGGGACGCCATGTCAAGAGTTGAGGGATTCTCCTCTTGTATTCTCACATGGAACAAGGTTAAAGCTATAGTTTGAATAAGAGAGACAAAATTTCATTTGTGCAAATAAACAAGGACCAAAACTTAACTTTTTTCATAGCCATGACCTGCTCAAAATATGTGTTTTATAGGGGCTAATAAAAATACCCAGATCAAGCAAGATTCGAAGAGGGAATTCCCAAATACAAATTGAGTAAATAAATGAAGCTTGTGGCCTGAAAGAATTCACTTTTTTTTTCTTGTTTCATAAATAACCGAACCCATGAGGATTTTTTATTGAGAGATTGCATGCAAAAAATAAAAAAATGGAGATGCCCATAAAATATGAAGGCTACAACCATGATATACAAAGATCTTTTCATAAGAGCGAGGAATTTTTTCTCAGAATACAAGGCACTCAATGACCTCAAAATGAGATTCTATTCAATTTAAAATGGAAATAAATCATGGAATTCCAGATCTCAAAATGAGCATTCTTCTACATAAAACAAAAGAAACATTGTCATATTTTCTTTTAAAATGATTTTATAAAATTGAAAGCCATAAAGAAATGAAGGCAAGGCAAGAATAAAGACAGGATTCTTCCATTTTTTCTATAGAAATCGATCAAAACAATACAAAACAAAAAGAATGGATTTTTTTCATTTTTTTGCATATAAAACTCAAGTTCAAGCCCTTTTTATCTTCAGGAAATGAAATAAAAGGAAAAAAATGCTTTCAAAAGGCTTAGTACAAGCTTTTCCTTGATTTTTTGAAAAAAATATGTTGATTATACCTTTGTGTGATCAAAATCTACCAAAAAAGTTTTAGAACAAATCCTATGGCAGCTAAGGAGATAGCTTCAAGCAAGCTCGATGGAAAAAATGAAATCTCTTTGCAAATTTTTTCATTTCTTTTGTGTTTAGGGTTTCAAAACCCTAATGAAGGTCGATAGTACAAGGTATTTTTACCTTTTATTTAAAATGTTTGAAATTAAACTAATATGCTTGTGGGATTTTATACCTTAGTTATTTCCATGTCCCCTTGTATGTGTAAACTTAGAGTCCTTTAGACTTGGATTATTTTTGTAATTCATCTCATACATAGTCAACCTTATTTATATTTTTTCATTCAATAAAAATGTAAATAATTTCATTAAGTGTTGTTATTATAAATCACTTAATCAAATTTCTCTTTTAAATACAAAAATGAAGGAGCCATTCTTTGTCAATGCACTTACGGGTTGTTTTTGGGCTTTCATGATTTTCAAGCATATAGGGGATGTTAGATTTAGTTGGAAAACATGTGCCAACAATATAGGAGGATGTTTTGACCAAATTGAAGACTTTGGAAAGAATATTGGAGTATTTTTAGGGGTTATTATGGTGGATAAATTCACGGAGTGATTTTTTCTTCTTTCTTGTGCCTTTTGGAGATGTTTTAAGGGCTTAAAATTAGGCTTTTTTGTTGTTTACGACCAAGAGCTTATGGGATCCTATTTTCATGTAACTACTTGAGAAAGCATACGTATCCCTAGAATTCATTAGTGTAGTCAGTTCTTGAATTCTTCCACATGCTATTCTGTAACTTTTTAGAGATTTCATTTGGAGGAGATAGTGTTTTATAACTCATTTTCAGAATTGACCAAAGATATTGTAAGTCATCTCTGGATCAATAAAGCAAGTATTTACCTTCTCTAGTCTGCTATATTGTGTGTAAATGTGAATGGTTGGTATTATTTTTATTATTTCATTGAAATTCTTTAATTATCTTCTATTTTCCAACACCCTTTGCAGAGATAAACATATTTTCTACAGGTTGTAGGTTATGTTACTAGTTTGCACAACCATTTCTAGTTATGATAAATTTAATTTTTACCTTCTAGGACTTGATAAATATTAAATTTCCTATGAAATATTGATGTATTTATATGTCAAAGTCTTAGTTTTGTAAGGATTAGCTTGTGTATTGGTCCTTTAGTGTGAAAAAATTCTAGTTTTAAGTTAGGTATGTCTTTTGGTGTATCACCCTATTAGTATAGGATTTACTTTCAAGTACCTCCACCATGTGGAGTAAAATGGGATCCCACAAGGGTTGATTCCAAAATTTTGCCCTAATTTATTAAGATGGATTGGTATATAAGGAAAATGGAGCAGTTTTGATAGAGTTTATGATAAACCTATTCTTGATGCATTAAATCAATATAAAAAAAAATTGTTTGCTTGATCAACTTTCATTATCAGATTTAAAAGATGCAACAAAATTGTGTGAATTATCAAAAATGATTCTCTTCATCCCTTCACAATGAAACAAATAGTAGGCTACCATCATATTGATCAAAGGGGTAGTCATGGAGAAGTAGAGAAATGCAATGCAAAATATAATTCTTTCACTAATTAAGAGCACAAGGGAAGCCTATTTACTGGTCATGTTCCTCAACAACCTTTTCTTCTTGTAAATATTACTCTACTAGATATGTATTTCAATCTTCTTAATAAACCCATTTCATTTAAGAAAAACATGATGTGGTGACAGTCTTTAAGAGGAAATTAGTTATGCACATCAAGTGTGATGACAACGAGAATTAAGGGGAGGCATGAAAATGTCAAGTTCAAGGGATTGTGTATATTTATGCATGTATAATCATTAGGGTAGAGGATCTATCAAGTCCTATTAGGACCTTTCATAAGCTACATGGAGAAAAAATATTCAATAAAAGAAGATACATGGGACAACCACCTTATTTATTGATGATTGTATTCAAGTCATTAGAAGGAAATGGTGAGTTTTTCAAGAAAGATAGTGGAGATAATTTCACAAAAGGATGTCTGTTTCTTTTCACCATGTCATAAAGAAGTGGGAGTAATGCCTTGCAGATTCATGAGGAAAAGGATTGCAAGTGAAGGTATGGCAGTACAAAAAATATCAAAGAGAAGAGTATTGCTAAATGGTAAGGTTTTGTGGCAATAAATAGAGGGTAGGGTAAACCCCAGAGTACACAGGGATGCCATGTCAAGAGTTGAGGGATTCTCCTTTTGTATTCTCTCATGGAACAAGGTTAAAGCTATAGTTCGAATAAGAGAGAAAAAAATTCATTTGTGCAAATAAACAAGGACCAAAACTTAAATTTTTTCATAGCCATGACCTGCTCAAAATATGTGTTTTATAGGGGCTAATAAAAATACCCAAATCAAGCAAGTTTCGAAGAGGGAATTCCCAAATACAAATTCAGTAAATAAATGAAGTTGGTGGCCTGAAAGGATTCACTTTTTTTTTTCTTGTTTCATAAATAACCAAACCCATAAGGGTTTTGTATTGAGAGATTGCATGCAAAAAATAAAAAAATTGAGATGCCCATAAAATATGAAGGCTACAACCATGATATACAGAGATCTTTTGATAAGAGCCAGGATTTTTTTTCAGAAAACAAGGCACCCTATAAACTCAAAATGAGATTTCACTCACTTTGAAATGAAAATAAATCATGGAATTACAGAGCTCAAAATGAGCATTCTTCTACATAAAAAAAAAGAAACATTGTCATATTTTCTTGTAAAATGATTATGTAAAATGGATAGCCATAAACAAATGAAGTTGAAGCCATAATAAAGACCAGATTCTTCCATTTTCTCTATAGAAATGGATCAAAACAATAGAAAATGGAAAGAATAATTTTTTTTCATTTTTTTCCATATTAAACTCAAGTTCAAGCCCTTTTTATCTTCAGGAATTGAAATAAAAGGACAAAAAATGCTTTAAAAATGCTTAATATGAGCTTTTCCTTGATTTTTTGAAAAAAATCTGTTGATTATGCCTTTGTGTGATCAAAATCTGCCAAAAATGTTTTGGAACATATCCTATGGCAGCTGAAGAGAGAGCTTCAAGAAAGCTCGATGGAAAAAATGAAATCTCTTTGCAACCTTTTTTCATTGCTTTTGTGTTTAGGGTTGCAAAACCCTAATGAAGGTTGATAGTAAAAGGTACTTTTACCATTTATTTAAAATGTTTGAAATGAAACTAATATTCTTGTGGGATTTTATACCTTAGTTATTTCCATGTCCCCTTGTATGTGTAAACTTAGAGTCCTTTAGACTTGGATTATTTTTGTAATTCATCTCATACATAGTCAACCTTATTTATATTTTTTCATTCAATACAAATGTAAATAATTTGATTAAGTGTTGTTAATATAAAGCAATTAATCAAAATTCCTCTTTTAAATACAAAAATGAAGGAGCCATTCTTTGTCAATGCACTTATGGGTTGTTATTGGGCTTTCATGCTTTTCAAGCATATAGGGGATGCTAGATTCAATTGGAAAACATGTGCCAAGAATATAGGAGGATGTTTTGACCAAGTTGAAGACTTCATAAAGAATCTTGGAGTTTTTTTAGGGGTTATTATGGTGGATAAAGTCATGGAGTGATTTTTTCTTCTTTCTTGTGCCTTTTGGAGATGTTTTAAAGGTTTAAAATTAGGCCTTTTTGTTCTGTACGACCAAGAGCTTATGGGATCCTATTTTCATGTAATTGCTTGAGAAAGTCTAAGTATCTCAAGACTTCATTAGAGTAGTCAGTGCTCAGAATTGTTCCCCGTGCTATTCTGTAACTTTTTAGAGATTTCATTTGGAGGAGATAGTGTTTTGTAACTCATTTTAAGACTTGAACAAAGATATTGTAAGTCATCTCTGGATCAATAAAGCAAGTATTTACCTTCTCTAATCTGCGATTTTGTGTGTAAATGTGAATGGTTGATATTATTTTTATTATTTCATTCAAATTCTTTAAGTATGTTCTGTTTTCAAACACCCTTTGCAGAGATAAACATATTTTCTCCAGGTTGTAGGTTATGTTACTAGTTTGCACAACCATTTCTAGTTATGATAAATTTAGTTTTTTTTTTCTAGGACTGGATAAATCTTAAATTTCCTATGAAATATTGATGTATGTATATTTCAAATTCTTAGTTGTGTAAGGATTAGCTTGTGTATTGGTCCTTTAGTGTGAAAAAGTTACAGTTTTAAGTCAGGTATGTCTTTTAGTGTATCACCCCATTAGTATAGGATTTACTTTCATGTACCTCCACCATGTGGAGTAAAATGGGATCCCATGAGGGTTGATCCCAACATGTTTCCCTAATTTATTAGGAGAGATTGGTATATAAGAAACATGGAGGAGTTTTGATCAATTTTATGATAAAACCTATTATTGATGCATTGAATCAATGTAAAAAAAATTGTTTGCTTGATCAACTTTCATTATCAGATTGAAAAGATGCAACAAAATTTTGTGAATTTTCAAGAAAGACTACTCTTCATCACTTCACAATGAGACAAATAATAGGCTACCATCATATTGATCAAAGGGGTAGTCATGGAGAAGTAGAGAAATGCAATAAAAAATATGGTTCTTTCACTAATTAAGAGCACAAGGGAAGCCTGATTACCATTCATGTTCCTCAACAACATTTTATTCTTGAAAATATTACTCTACTAGATATGTATTTCAATCTTCTTAATAAACCCATTTCATTTAAGAAAAACATGATGTGGTGACAGTCTGTGAGAGGAAAGTATTTATGCACATCAAGTGTAATGTCAACTAGAAGTAAGGGGAGGCATGGCAATGCCAAGTGTAAGGGATAGTGTATATTTATGCATTTATAATCATTAGGGAAGAGGATATATCAAGTCCTATTAGGACCTTTCATAAGCTACATGGAGAAAAAAAATCAATGAAAGAAGATACATGGGACAACCACCTTATTTATTGATGATTGTATTCAAGTCATCAGGAGGAAATGGTGAGTGTTTTGAAGAAAATAGTGGCAATACATGGGAAAACCACCTTATTTATTGATGATTGTATTCAAGTCATCAGGAGGAAATGGTGAGTTTTTTCAAGAAAAAAGTAATTCAAGAACAATTCATTCATCAAGCAAGATAGTGGCAATAATGTCACAAAAGGATGTAAGCTTGTTTTCACCATGTCATAAGAAGTGGGAGTCATGTTGTGAACCCTAATCCTGCAAATGCACAAACATAGAAAACAAGCATAATGTTACATCAAATGCAAGTGAGAATCAAGATTCCCCATGAAATCCATTTACAAAATTTAGATAGAAATGAAAAACGAAGAACAATGCAATAAACCAAATTAAATCTATCTAAACTAAGCAAACTCTTGATCCCATGGGGGTGTTGGTGCCAATTGATGTGTTGAAATTGGCCCTTTCCCAACTCCTTCGTAAGCTTTGTGATTTGATCCACTTTGTTGGTTGAATTCTTGCATAACCTAGCTAAGAGCTTGATAAAACTAGATGAAATGGCTATGCTTGAAGATGGATTTGAGTATAATAAGTTTACTCAAATTGTGGATGATTGAATGAGAGGAAGAGTCTCTCATTTATAGATTTACAAAATGGAAGAGAGAGTGAAATTGAGTAATGTGGGATCATTCAATATCCAATAGCCCAGTGCCACTTGTCAAGATGTGAATGGTTGAGGAATGAGCACATTTTGATCAATGTGCAAGTTTGAATTTTGAATTTGATGAAGTGAAATGTTTAGGGGGGATGAAAGAAATGGAGTTAATGCCACTTGGCTCAATGCACAAGGACATGTAAGCTACTTTCAATGCCTTGTTGGAAGGACTCTCCATTTGAATTTGAATTCAAATTTGAGGGAATATTCCCTTTTATATTCCATGTTGAGAGAAAATAGGAAATTTAATAAATCAAAGTAATTGATTTATTGTGCAAGTTGCATTATCTAAAGGATTTTAGTGATTGAGATTAAATTAATCAAGATTTGATTAATTTAATGAAGGATTAGATGATTTGACAATTTTGACTTAAATAGATGAATTAATTTATATCAACATTGAGAGGAAATGATTAATTAAATAAACGATTTTGATTTATTTAACCAAGGAGAATAATGTGAGATTAAATCAAATAAGGTTTAATTTATTTAATTTAATAAGAGGACTTTAGATAATTTAATCAAATAAAATGATTTATTTAATTAAACAGAATTGTAAGGTTAATTAAATTAAATTGATTAATTTAATCACTGGAGGAGAAAGACTTTAATCAAATGAATAATGATTCATTAAATTAAGAGGTAGAATATGATGAAAAGATGAGAGTGTGATTTAGGAGGAAATGTTGTGAATAATCAAGATCAAGTGTGTCGAACCGAAAGTGTAGATTTTCCATGTCTACATTTTTCCCCTCTCTGAAGCAATGTACTTGTTGCATTGATTCAAAGAATAAACTGCTATGATCAAAGTTTAAAATTTTCTCAATTTTTTTCAGATGCCCCACTGCTGCCCCATCGAAAGGATTATGCTGGTATACTACCTCCTCGAGAGATCGAGCAGAAATATTCGATTTTGCGATTGAGATCGTGATAAAATGCGAGAAGAGTGGTTCTATTGATGAGAGGATGAAAGATATTTCTTTGATGTAGACAATTATGATGATGTATAGATAGTCATCGGCCATGGGTAGCCTCATGTATATTTTGATACAACACACCGATTTTAGATAGAAATTTTAGTAAAGATAGAAGAATAAGAAGAATAAGATGGATGGAAGGAGGATCCAACAAGCCTACATTATGAATGATGATGATGATGATTTGCTTACCAGGAGTTGGGATTTTCAAAGGGCCAATTACTTTATGTTTGATAACACACATAGGTACGATGCATAAAGGTATAAAGGACCAAGATGGTGTTGTACCTAGTGTGATGGACTTTGACTCATCAATCAGATAGGAGTATTCTTGTTCACACTTGACATACGAAAACCTTGCTAGGACGAACCTAACAAAGAAAGTATTCGCCAAGTTATTTTACAAGAATATCCAACAAGCTTAGTAGATAAAAAAGATAATGATCATTGCCCCATTCCTTTCTCTCTAAACCTATTTTGTTTAGGCATCATCGAGAGGTCCTTGGAATGAGCACAAAATAAGATAAGTCAAAAAGAACAAGATAAAGTAAACAAACAAGCTAATGTTCTTCATACCGCTAGCCAAGACTAAACTATTGTGGGGTACCTGATTCTTATGTCCATCGCAGGAAAGCTTCATCCTAGGACATGTTGTAATTAGGGTTTTGATGGGATTGATTTTGATGATAAGCTACCGATACTCCAAGCTGATCAGCTTGTTGACTCACTGAACTAGACTTTCAAGACTCTGACGATTAGAGTGTTCACTTTTGAACCTACTAGACTTGCTTTTGACTGACTCACCAAAGGGTGAAGGTGATGATTGATTTTATTATGAGTGATAAAAGTCATGGGTGAAAGCGAGATGAAATGGATGCACCATTTTGGATTTTCAGATATTTTGAGGTTGTTTTTGGAAGTTTTCAGATGTTTTACAAATGTTTTTGGTATTTTCAAAGTTTTACTACGAAGATACTAACTTAAAGACCTTTCCTAGGGGTCTTGGGCACTGATCTGTAGATGAGTGTTGCCTATGTTATACACGCAGAGACCACATAGTTCGGACGATGACAAACTTGACTCAATGAAAAGATAAATGGGCAAACGGATTGCCAGATTGTGACAAACACCTAAAGGACTGACCTAGGGTGTGAAATAGATGGGAATATGGATTGCCAATGCAAGGAATGCCTAAGGATTGACCTAAAATGAGAAAACTATGGGCAAGTGGATTGCCATTGCGACAAACACCTAAAGAACTGACCTAAAATGTGAAAAAGATGGGCAAGCAGATTGCCATTGTGACGGACACATAAAGGACTGACCTAAAATGTGAAAAAGATGGGAAAGCAGATTGCCATTGCGACGGACACCTAAAGGACTGACCTAAAATGTCTTGGGGGATGATCAAAGATCAACCTTGCCTATGTTCAAGCTCAGAGATGATGTAGTTCGGCCAAGGTGAAATACTGATAAGACTTAATGATGAATTTTTGAAGATTTTCTAATATTTTGACATGTTTTGGATTTTTTAATTGATTTGGATGTTTTTGGATTTTTACATGATTTTGACGATTTGGATGTGGATATGTGATGATATCAGTGCTCTATTTTTTGATTTTGTTGAAAACCAAGCTAGGATTTGATTGATCGGATTGATGGATTGATAGTTTGACTAAGTGTGTTAAGTCAAACAAAAGTGATAATGGACTTGTAAATTCCAAGAACTTGTGTTATCCTAGAGTAAACTTGTGTAGAAGAGGATGGTTTCACTAAGTGTGTTAAGTCAAATAATTTGATGATGGATTGGAATATTTGACTAAGTGAGTTAAGTCAAATAAGATGATAATGCACTTGTAAGTTCTAGGAAGTTGTGTTATCCTAGAGCAAACTCATGCACAAGATGATAGTTTGACTAAGTGTGTTAAGTCAAACAAGGTGATAATTGATTGGATTCGATTGATGAAGCTTGATTTGGAACACAATAGCTTTGATGATTTTGATGTGACGTTGAAGTACACATTAGATGCAACTAATATGGATTGTTCCAATTGATGTTTGACAAAAGATAAAGCTTGATAAGGAATGTCTTCCTGTCAAAATATGCCATGGGCTAGTGATTTGACTTGGTTCACAAATTATTTGACCAATTTGATTTCATGTTTGCCAATGTTCAGATCACCACATAAGTGCGATGATATATATCAAGATATATTCTCGAAGCAAGATGCAAATATATGCCCCCAGTGTCTAGCAACGTTTGAACGACCATGGGCAGATTATTGGATAGACGGATGGACAAATGGATATGGATCATCTTGCGATAAGATAAGGTGTTCGAATAGAGGATGCTCATTTGGATAATGCTTCAAGGCTCAGAAAATGTTGGGTAAAATAGGATCCATAAAAATGACCCATGTCAAGATGACAACCATAAGCAAGTGTAAAGTGTGCACCAAAATTTCATCAAGATTAAGATACCTTGGATTATGGATGCAGATATATGAACATGGATTGGATAAATGGTTCATGGATGAATGAATAATATGGCTCAAATGATGGCTTTATTATGGGTGTGATAAGATGCTCTCTCCTGAACTAGCGCACGTAAATGCTCGATTCTACACATGATGCCTATTTCCTAGGTTTTCATCATGGTACTTTTCCAAAGCGCCACCAAAGCGGTTTTCACTGGAGGATGATTTTTTTCTTTACTATTTTTCAATCCTTTTTTTGATTTTTTATATTTTTTTTTTTTTGTATTTTCTGAGAAATTTTAAGCTTATTCTAAACCACTTGGTGGTGTCGATGTAGATGCTTCTATCATAATGTGCCATCGGTATCCTTCTTGAAGAAGTTATTTTGTCAAGATACATGCACTTGAATGCAACTTTTGAGATCCCTGATCTTCTTTCTGACATCGGAATTAACTTTATCTTTTTGCGCACATCGCAATAGAGTGCCTTCTAAATCCTTATGATGAAGGGTCATTTCCAACACATGGTCAATGTGAGAATTGGATATCATGCATGGAGACGTGGATTGACTATGTTTAGGAGTAAAATATGGATTGGTTGATAGTTTGGAACCTTTGATTCTCCAAACTTGGGAAGATGAGGAATGATGGGTGGATATAGAAGTGTGCATGGAATTAGGACCAACTGCTTGATACACTTTGTATGTTGTTTGGGAAGCTTTCTTTTTCCTTTGTGGACATCTTTGATGGATACTTGCCCTTTTTATTATTTTGCTCCATAGTTTCTTTGACTAATGGAGTTTGATAGGGATAATCTTTCTTTATATTCTTTGCTATCCATATGTATTTGATTTGTCCTTCATGCTTCTTAGCTTCTTTTCTTTGATTCAAATATCCATTTTGATGTTGGTCCCAACTTGTGGATGGGGTGATGGGTTGATGAGGATTCATGAAGTGGTGGGTTGTAGTATTGGCATTGGTTTCATCATAAGGATCCTTCGTGCCCCCTATGTTGACATTTTCTTGTGACAAAGTTTCCCCTAGTATGGTGATAGTACCACCTTTGTTCTTTGATTCTCCTTGTTTTGAGATGCCTTGTTCAGAATATATTCTCTGACAAATGACCACTACAGATGATCTTATTCCAATTTTCTGCTCTGTTGACTCTGGAATATCCTATTCATTCTGACATGTTTCCTCAATCTGAATTTGGGATATATTTGATCTTGATGTTGACAATTCAGTTTGACTATAGGAATCAATAACCTACTCTTTTTGTGTAATGATGTCAGGAGTAAAGGAATCTTGTTCTGAATGAAGATCATCTACGCGTGCATCTAAGGAAAGAATCTCATGGGTAGATGGAGGATTATGTGCTATGTGGATGTGATCACCTTGTATAGATAAGAGGGTGTCCATTATATCATTGTAATAACTTAGAGATGCAAATTATTGATCTCAAATAGTTTCAAAATTGCTTTTGAAATGCTTTGGATCAAGTTCTTGACATGGGTCAATTTCAAAGAATGGATTGCTTATAAAGGGTTCTTGGATACCTTCATTAGGCATAGGAAGATTCTCAAATTTCATGAGTTCAAAGTATGTCCATATGTTTTGGATAGGATCATTGCTAGACCTTGGTGAAATATGTTGATCATGCTTTGGAATAAATTCTTGAGATATGTCCTCTAACTCATTAGGTGATGTAGAGACATTGTCAACACAATCATTGGTTGATGGATCTTGGTTTATGTCGATAGGATAAAATAACATCAACACTAATTGAAATAGATCTTTGTAGGAGGGGTCTTGATCATGACTAAAAAATGACTCTTGATGTATGTTGATTTGATCGTTGGATGAGGTGGAAACATCTTCAAGGTGTTCATCGATCGATAGATCTTGATTATTGTTTTTGACAATTATGGTGGGAGTTTGTTGCAAACTCTATTGTGGGAGTAAGGCCTATGTTTGCTGGTGAGCCAACAACGCTTATTGTTGGTCGTGTTATTGTTGTGCCAATAATGCTTGTTGTTGGGCTTGTTGTTGAGCTACTTGTTGATGGATTTCTTGTAATAGGGCCCAAAATTTTTCTTGCGCCTATCGAGCTTGGTGTTGGGCTTGAGCTTGAGCCTGTGCTTGTGCTTGTTGTGTTTGGAGCACCTTTTGATGAGTGGCTTGTTGAGCAGCTTGCAACATGATGGAGAATGAATCTGTCATGTTGTGTTTTGGTGGTGGCGGTGGTGGATTGGGAATGGTGTTGATTTTTGGGGTTTGTTGAATGGTTGCTATCTGTTGTTGTGATATCCATGGTGCAAATGGAGGATTTGTTATTATTTTTTGGTTTATGATTAGTGTGTTTCTCAGATTCGATTGATTGATGGTTGGTAAAGTGGGAAGGCTCATGCCTTGTTTTTTGGTTGATAGATTTGTAAGTTTTGACTTTGATTTAAATCTACCAAAGGGAAAGGTGTTTCAAAATTTAGATTCAGAAAAATCACATTTGTTGTACCATTGAGGTTTGTAGGAGATAATGATCCCATGTATGGATTGTACAAATGAAAGTTTTGAAAATCAATTGGCATTGCGAGACTTGGATATTTTGGTTGAATTGGATTACTCATGATGGATGAATCAAGTTTCTATCCCATGCTCTTCTTGTGTTTTTGACCTTGCTGACCTTTGAGGTGTTTAGGACCAATGATGAGATGAAGGATGAAAGGGGTGAATGATATGGGTGTTTGAACTTTTAGGAAATTTGGATCAATGCTAGACTTTAGGAATTGTTTTGATTTGATTTTGATTGATGATAGTTTGACTAAGTGTGTTAAGTAAAACAAAGTGATAATGCACTTGTGAACTTTGGGAAGTTGTGTTATCCTAGAGAAAATGTGTACACAAGATGATAATTTGGCTAGGTGTGTTAAGCCAAACAATGTGATGTTGATAATGTGCTTGTAAACCCTAGGAAGTTGTGTTATCCTAGAGCAAAATTTCACACAAGATGATAATTTGGCTAGGTCTGTTAATCCAAACAAGGTGATGTTGATTTTTCCTAAAATTCTAGCATAAGTGATGTTTCGAAGGTTCCCAAAAGTTTGTTGGTGAGATGGGATTTTATTGATGTTTGGATGGATGAAGTGTTTGAATTGATCCTAAATGAACCTAAGAAGGACTTGCTTACAAGACCAAGGCTCGGAAGAACATGCTTTTCCCTAAGAGTAACTCAAACCAAAATAGCAATGTTTGCATGGAGAACCAAATGAATTAAAAGGGACCAAGCACATGTGTGGTTCAATTATCTTTTATCTTGTTTAGATTTGCTTCTTTTTTTACCACAAACAATTTCATGATTATTCTTCAAACTGAATGTCTAATGTCCTACTTTCTTTTATTCGCACAAAGTCCATTATGTGGAAATCAAGGAAATTAAGGAAAAATTTTCCTAGGTTTAACCTTAGTGAAAAAAAATGATGATAAAATTCAAGCACTTAGAAACCTCTAAGGATATGATCCCTAGGGAAAGCAAGAGTACTTAAATTCATCAACGATATTTGTTCTCTCCAAGGGGTTTGAAATTTGGAGTTCTTTGTGTAGGTTTATTTTTCAATTTTTTTTTTAGGACCAAGCAATGTATTTTTCACTTTCGGGCACATGTACAACCCTAGGATGAAGAGACAATATTTTTTTGGGTTCCCACTTGGACAAATCCAGCTGCGCATATTTTGTGCGGATGACTAGATGCTTGACCACACTGACTCTGCTCCACAACACACACTTCTAGGGTCAGCCAAGCATCAGTACCCTTGAATTTCTCCCATGGCATACTTTTCATCTCTACAAAAAAACCACATGTATAACATGGGGTGGCTTCAAAGGACATGACCTTTTGCACCAACAAAATGGATAAGGATTTGGCCTTTCTAAACAAGGGTTTTAATTCGATCTTTCCGTTTTTGGAGGCTGACCCATGTGGCGAGAGACCATTTCTTCCCTTCTCGTCCAAGCCAAACATGTGATAATGACTTTTGTTCAAGTACCCACTTTTATATCCCGACTGGAAATACACTTGGTTTTAGTGTGTTACCAGTTGAGTCATTCCCTTGGGTGAGTACTTTTTCCCACAAGGCAGGCCCACTAAGATAACAATTGCAAGTAAACTTATTCGTAGTTCAATCAACCTTTGTTTAGAAACAAATGGAGAGCACACACAATAAGCCTACTCACACTCGCAAAGTATTTTGTTCAATTTTAATTTCAAAAATGAAATGTGGAGGCAATCTTTTATGCAACTTAATGTCACCAAAAAGACTTTTGATTCTCAAAATCACCGTGAAGCATGAGAGAAGCGCATATGCCTTTTTAAATGAAATTATTTTGCAAAAAAAATTACAAGGCACAAAAGCACATGTTCATTTCAAATCCCTCAAAGCAATAATGAGTTGTTTTTAAACACCAAAGGAAATGTGAGATTTTCCTTGTTCAATTTTTATCCTCAAACCAAATCTAGTAAGTTGTTCTAAAGTTATTTTTAAGCCCTTTGTTGCAAAATTTGAGAGAGAATTTGTTTGTTCTTTTTAGGACCCAAATAAAATTTAATATTTCTAAAAGCATAAAGGCAATCAAATCCTTAAACTTGGAATTATAATTTCTTCCAAGAGTGTCTAAAGACACTTGATACAATAAATAAAAGATGTCCTAAGAATCTTTTTTTTTGTTTTCTCCTCCCCTTTTTGATTTTCTAAGCTACAAAAGTGCTCAAAATGTTAGATGAGATCAAGAAACAAGAAGATATAGGGGTTAGATGAATCATCAAGCATAAAAATGCTAAAACTTAGACCAAGTTTCATGGTGTTTTGAGATTAGGTGAAAATTTGAAAATTTTAACTATATCAAAGTTTTAAAACACATACATCATTGGATAGCTTAGGAAATTCTACCTCATTTCAAAAAAAAAAGCTCTGAAAAAGACAAAAAAATGACCAAGATACGGCCATTTTAAGTTTGGGTGAAAAAGTAGGAAATCAAATGTGGCGCCCCTTGGAGCGGCGTTGTTTGCAAAAGAGGCTCTATTTGAGTTTTAGGCGGTGCAATATAGCACCGCATGAACTGTTAGTGGCGCAATTTCCTATGTGCAAGCAAAAAACGTTAAAAACCACAAAATTTTGACAAAAACGTGATGAATTTCTTGAGATTAAGCCCTCATTCTAGCGGCAAAATGTGAACCGTAATCCTAAAAAGTGCACAAACATAGAAAACAAGAATAATGTTAGATCAAATGCAAGTGAGAGTCAAGATTCCCCATGAAATACATTTACAAAATTTAGATAGAAATGAAAAACGAAGAACAATGCAATAAACCAAATTAAATCTATCTAAACTAAGCAAACTCTTGATTCCATGGGGGACTTGGTGCCAATTGATGTGTCGAAATTGGCCCTTTCCCAACTCCTTTGTAAGCTTTGTGATTTTATCCGCTTTGTTCGTTGAATTCCTGCATAACCTATCTAAGCACTTAATAAAACTAGATGAAATGGCTATGCTTGAAGATGGCTTTGAGTATAATAAGTTTACTCAAATTATGGATGATTGAATGAGAGGAAGAGTCTCTAATCTATAGATTTCCAAAATGGAAGAGAGAGTGAAATTGAGCAATGTGGGATCATTCAACATCTAATGGCTAAGTGCCACTTGTCAAGATCTGAATGGTTGAGGAATGAGCACATTTTGATTAATGTGAAAGTTTGAATTTTGAATTTGATGAAGTGACATGTTTAGGGGGGGTGAAAGAAATGGAGTTAATGTCACTTGTCTCAATCCACAAGGACATGTAAGAGGCATTCAATTCCTTGTTCGAAGGACTAAGTCTATTTCAATTCGAATTCAAATTTGAGGGAATATTCCCTTTTATATTCCATGTTGAGAGAAAATAGGCAATTTAATAAATCAAAGTAATTGATTTATTGTGCAAGTTGCATTCTGTAGAGGATTTTAGTGATTGAGATTAAATTAATCAAGATTTGATTAATTTAATGAAGGATTAGATGATTTGATAATTTTTACTTAAATAGATGAATTAATTTAAATCAGCATTGAAAGGAAATGATTAATTAAATAAATGATTTTGATTTATTTAACCATGGAGAATAATGTTAGATTACATCAAATAAGGTTTAATTTATTTTATTTAATAAGAGGACTTTGGAGAATTTAATCAAATAAAATGATTTATTTAATTAAATAGAATTTTAAGGTTAATTAAATTAATTTGATTAATTTAATCATTGGAGGAGAAAGACTTTAATCAAATGAATAATAATTCATTAAATTAAGAGACAGAATATGATGAAAAGCTGAGAGTATGATTTAGGAGGAAATGTCATGAATAATTAGGATCAAGTGTGTCGAACTGAAAGTGTACATTTTCCATGTCTACACATGCCTTGAGGATTCATTAGGAAAAGGAATGCAAGTGTAGGTATGGTAAAAAAAAAAATATCAAAGAGAAGAGTATTGCTAAATGGTAAGGGTTTGTGGCAATAAATAGAGGGCAGGGTAAATGCTAGAGTACACAGGGACGCCATGTCAAGAGTTGACGGATTCTCCTCTTCTATTCTCTCATGGAACAAGGTTAAAGCTATAGTTTAAATAAGAGAGACAAAATTTCATTTTTGAAAATAAACAAGGACCAAAACTTAAATTTTTTCATAGCCATGACCTACTCAAAATATGTGTTTTATAGGGGCTAATAAAAATACCCAGATCAAGCAAGTTTGGAAGAGGGAATTCCCAAATACAAATTTAGTAAATAAATGAAGCCCGTGGCATGAAAGGATTCGGTTTTTTTTTCTTGTTTCATAAATAACCGAACCCATGAGGGTTTTGTATTGAGAGATTGCATGCAAAAAATAAAAAAATGGAGATGCCCATAAAATATGAAGGCTACAACCATGATATACAAAGATCTTTTAATAAGAGCCAGGAATTTTTTTTTAGAATACAAGGAACTCAATGACCTCAAAATGAGATTTCATTCACTTTGAAATGAAAATAAATCATGGAATTAAAGAGCTCAAAATGAGCATTCTTCTACATAAAACAAAAGAAACATTGTCATATTTTATTTTAATATTATTCTGTAAAATGGAAAGCCATAAATAAATGAAGTCGAGACCACAATAAAGACAAGATTCTTCCATTCTTTCTATAGAAATGGATCGAAACAATAGAAAATGGAAAGAATAGAATTTTTTTCATTTTTTTGCATATAAAACTCAAGTTCAAGCTCTTTTTATCTTCAGGAAATGAAATAAAAAGACAAAAAATGCTTTCAAAAGGCTTAGTATGTGCTTTTCCTTGATTTTTTGAAAACAATATGATGATTATGCCTTTGTGTGATCAAAATCTGCCAAAAAAGTTTTGGAACAAATCCTATGGCAGCTAAGGAGAGATCTTCAAGAAAGCTCGATGGAAAAAATGAAATCTCTTTCCAACTTTTTTCATTTCTTTTGTGTTTAGGGTTTCAAAATCCTAATAAAGGTCAATAGTAAAAGGTATTTTTACCTTTTATTCAAAATGTTTTAAATGAAACTAATATTCTTGTGGGATTTTATACCTTAGTTATTTCCATTTTCCCTTGTATGTCTAAACTTAGAGTCCGTTAGACTTGGATTATTTTTATAATTCATCCCATACATAGTCAACCTTATTTCTATTTTTTCATTCAATACAAATGTAAATAATTTGATTAAGTGTTTTTATTATAGAGAACTTAATCAAATTTCTCTTTTAAATACAAGAATGAAGGAGCCATGCTTTGTCAATGCACTTATGGGTTGTTATTGGGCTTTCACGCTTTTCAAGCATATAGGGGATGTTGGATTCAGTTGAAAAATATGTGCCAAGAATATAGGAGGATGTTTTGACCAATTTGAAGACTTTGGAAAGAATCTTGGAGTTTTTTTAGGGGTTATTATGGTGGATAAAGTCATGAAGTGATTTTTTCTTCTTTCTTGTTCCTTTTGGAGATGAGTTTAAGGGCTTAAAATTAGGCTTTTTTGTTGTGTATGGCCAAGAGATTATGCGCTCCTATTTTTATGTAACTTCTTGAGAAAGCATAAGTATCTCAAGACTTCATTATTGTAGTCAGTGCTTGGAATTCTTCCCCATGCTATTATGTAGCTTTTTAGAGATTTCATTTGGAGGAGATAGTGTTTTGTAACTCATTTTTCAGACTTGAACAAAGATATTGTAAGTCATTTCTTGACCAATAAAGCAAGTATTTACCTTCTCTAATCTGCTATTTTGTGTGTAAATGTGAATGGTTGATATATTTTTTAAGATTTAATTCAAATCCTTTAATTATGTCCATTTTCCAACACCCTTTGTAGAGATACACATATTTTGTGCAGGTTGTAGGTTATGTTACTAGTTTGCACAACCATTTCTAGTTCTGATAAATTTAGTTTTTTCCTTCTAGGGCTGGATAAATCTTAAATTTCCTATGAAATATTGATGTATGTATATGTCAAAGTCTGAGTTGTGTAAGTATTAGCTTGTGTATTGTTTATTTAGCATGAAAATATTACAGTTTTAAGTCTAGTATGTCTTTTGGTGTATCACCCCATTAGTATAGGATTTACTTTCATTTACCTCTTTCCTTTTCCCCAAGTAAGCTAGATTTAGGTGAGAACCAAGAGGAAGTCAGCCTTCTCTAGAGGTCCATTCTCACATGTTACCCACAACCTAAGAATGTACCCATGTGTCAATAAACTGTTGAACCTTGCGTTCATTTGGGTGCAAGTCTAGTTGATAAACATTTTGCAAAGCCTAGTGGGATAGAGAGTTGATTTTTAACTTTTGTACTACATATTGTTGTTGTTTGGTTTGTACAACAGTAGTTTCTACCTTTGGAGGCAATATTTCAGCACACCCAGTGATGCTAAAAGGATTTTTTACTGGTTTCAATAGTGTAAGTGTTGGTATGTTCCAAAGCATATCTGATTTCTCGTTACTTTTCAGATTTTTCAATGCTGCATAAAGTATTCTTTCATTGGAGACTTGTTTTATAACCCTCCATTCTATGAGAATAATGCATATGTGCTAGTGTATCAATCATATCCAAACAATTTCAATGTTGGATTTAGTCCAAGCAACTTACTAGTAGCAGATAATCAACACATTCAACATGCTTACCACCCACCCACCCCTGCCCAACTATCGTGGTAGCCAATATATGCCCAAAATTACTCCTAAGAAGGCCATTTTGTTCCAAATTATCAGCCTTTTCCTCATAGCCAATCCCAAAATGATGACAATATGGGAATTCATAATATTGAAAATATATTGCTAGATTTCCATAGGCAATTGGATGATATCAAGTGGAAGCAAGAGTTTGATATGAAACATGAGGAGCTCGCTTATCAAGCTTATATTCATCAATAGTAGGTGGAGGCACAAAGTTTAAGTGATTATTTTTTGTCTCCTAGTAAGTCTTCTAAATTTGAAGTTCCAAGTTTTAGGAGATTTCATCAGGAGAATGTAGTACTTGCACAAAATCAGTCCAACTCCCATTAAGAACAACATTTTCAAGAGCCCTCTTACCTTAAAAAATCCCAATCAGTTGTTACCATTCTAAATCCATTCTTTGGGAAAGGGTTTCTGAGGTTCAATACATTAAGCTTCAAATAAGATGAACCCTCTTTTGATGAGAAATTAAAGGTGTCACAAGAACAAGATGACTATATAGAGTTTGGACAATAGTATGAAGAATAAGAAGAGGATGGTGAAAAATAAGAGCAATCTACAATATGGTTTAATGAGTTACCTCCTTTCATTGAAAATTATGAGGAAATTGTGATTTTGTTCACATAAACAACTATTTTGGAACAACAAGAGGACATCAGGAAATCTAATGAGTTACTGATTGAAAACAATCAATTGGATAATTCAAACTTCAATCAGGAAGAGGAGTGAAAAGGTGAGCCTGTTGTGGACCTTAAAAGGATTTTTGTGGGTTGTTATAAAGTAAATAATAATACTCTTTCATCAAAATGCTATGAAGATAGTGAGGGAAACCTGTTAAAAGAGGTGGGTAAGCATGATCAATTAGAGCAACATGTTGAAGAACCAAGACAACAAATTGTAGAGCTTGACGAAGAGGTGACAAATGGGTGGTTCATGGAGCTATCATTTTTTCTTCTCCTTGAGGAATAACAAGATCATGTCTCATTTTAGTCATGTCAAGAGGATTTTATTCAAGACAACAGACATGTTTTATTAAATCAAAAGGAAGAACAAAATGACCTTTTTCTTGAGGTTAAATAAGATGTCCTAGCCAGAAAGCTTTGAGGCCATGAAAGGGAACCCAAACTTATCATTCCTTAAGAGGATTATGGTGATTTTTTTGGGGGGATGATCTAGAGGAGTTTTGTGCTAACCTTGAGGTCAAGTCAGCTTTGAAAGAAGAAAACGAAAACCATGAAGTTTGAAATCAAGTTCTTGTATCCCAAGGGAATCCCATGGTATCTCATTTTCATCTTAGTAATAAGCATGTCAACCTCTCTCCATCAATTGAATCCTACTGCCATCCCACCATCTCCATTTTTAAAGGAGGAACTATTATTTTGAAAGAAAATTAGGGCTATGTGGATGAAGAGTAAGATATTCCAAGTGGAAATGATGAAGGAATAAGTAATTATAGCCCCTTTGGTGACATTGAACCACAAAAATCAAACTTGTTGCAAGAGGTTGATGAGGGTTATCATATGCGACAAAGGTGTGTAAAACAAGTGGATGGTAATGAGGAGGAAGTTGTGGTTTGTTTATTTGACCAAAGGTCTTGTTTTTTTACAAGAATTGGATTCACAAGCAACAAGAAGAAGATGTAGAATCTCATCAACAAAAAACTAGTAAGGGAATCTCAACCTTTATCATTTCGTGAAGCTTTCCTATTAGATTTTTAGCAAGCACGAAGGCCACTAAAGTAGTAATAGTCATTCTTGCACCCAAGCATGAAGCTATAGCTGAAAATGGTGTTGAGGATGCATTTGTAGCTGGACAAGAGTATGTTCAACTCACTTATCCCCTTTGAAAAACAAAACATATGATCTTTTTTATGAGGTCTTAGTGGACTTGTTTATCTCTTTCAAGAGGTAGTACTTCATTTTGTTGAACATTAATTGTGTCTCATATTTTCTTAGTTGTCCTTAAGCAAGAAAGTCATTGTATATTGAGAAGAGAGGGCAGCTACTTCAGCCATCCTATAAATGGTTATGTTTAAGTGGTTTTGTCTTGTCATTAGTGTAGGGTAGGTTTCTAGATGCAATTTTTTATTTCCCTAAGTGTTTTTCAACACTGTTAGGTAGTTTTCCTTCTGAATTATTGGTTTTTGAATAAGTTTCCAGGGTGTCATGCATTGTTCTAGTGAGTTACAACATTTTATAGGGTTGTTTTCAAAGTTGAGTCAAGTTTTAAGTGACTATGTACCCAGTGGATAAGCCTAGGCAATTTGTCTAGTGTTTAGTAGGAAAACATATAGCATATTTTGCCAAAAATGTTACCTAATTTTGCTAATAGCTCAATCAGGTAGATATTAATTGATTTTTAAATGAGAAGAAAGGTAAATTTTTATTCTCCTACATCACATTCATGTGCATAAAGGAAACAAAAGACTACATTACTACATTATCAAGTTTGCAGATGCATACAACATAGAAAATAGTGCACAATCTTTTTCAAAATTTTAGTCTTTATTGATAATATAAAATAGGATTTCCCACACAGGCCATGAGACTAACTATATGAATTCATATAATGGAAAACATTATACATTTATAGATACACAAGAAAGGAATGCACATAAAGTGAAAAGGGGACCCTTAATTTCCTGAATGACGAATCTCAGTTGCTTTGTTCTGTATCATCCTCGGTCTCTCACACTTTTCCTACTTCCTGTTTATGATCTTCTTACTGCTCCTAGGTTCCCTGCATCTATAATAGAATTTTTCTTAAAGCAATGAAGGATCACTAGTCAAAATATGTGCATACATATATAAGAATATAATCCTATCCTCATGTACATTCAAATATCCAAGCATACCATAAATGTCCGAGAAAACATGAGAGTGTAATCAAACACATATATCATATGATGTGTTTTATCTAACATGTTTGTTTCTTGTGCAAGTATGGGTTAAATCCTTGTCACTGTTTTCTTTATCTAATTACAACATGTGGAGTAAAATGGGCTCCCACAAGGGTTGAGCTCAACATTCTACCCTCATGTTTTAAGAGCAATTGGTATGTAAGAAAAATGGAGAAGTTTTGATCAAGATTATGATAAACCTATTCTTGATGCATTAAATCAATATAAAAAAAATTGTTTGCTTGATCAAATTTCATTATTAGATTCAAAAGATGCAACACAACTATGTGAATTATCAATAAATATTACTCTTCATTACTTCACAATGAACCAAATAGTAGGCTTCCATCATGTTGATCAAAAGGGAAGACATGGAGAAGAAGAAAAATGCAATGAAAAATACAGTCCTTTCACTAACTAAGAGCACCACGGAAGCCTACTTACCAATCATGTTCCTTAGTAACTGTTTCTTCTTTGAAATATTACTCTATTGGATATGTATTTCAATCTTCTTAGTGAACCCATTTCATTCAATAAAAACATGATGTGGTGATAGTCTATGAGAGGAAATATTTTATACACAACAAGTGTGATGACAACTAGAAGCTAGGAGAGGCGTGACAATGTCAAGTGCAAGGGATAGTGTATATCTATGCATGTATAATCATTAGGGAAGAGGATCTATCAAGTCATATTAGGAGATCTCATAAGCTACATGGATCAACAATTTTCAATGAAAGAAGATACATGGGACATCCACATTATTTATTGATGATTGCATTCAAGTCATAAATAGGTAGTGATGAGTGTTTTCAAGAAAATTAAGTCAACAATAGTTCATTCATAAAGAAATACAGCGACAATAATGTCACAAAAGGATGCTAGTTTCTATTCACCATGTCATAAGAAATGGTAGTTATGAATTGAGGATTCATAAGGAAAAGGATTGCAAGTGAAAGTATGGAAGTAGAAAAAATGTTAAAGAGAAGTGAAGTGCTAAATGGTAAGGTTTTGTGGCAATAATTAGAAGGCAGAGTAAACCCCAGAGTACACACAGATGCCACATCAAGAGTTGAGGAATTTTCCTCGTGTATTCTCTCATGGAACATGGTTAAAGCTATTATCTAAATAAGAGAGACAAAATTTCATTTGTGCAGATAAACGAGGACCAGTAATTAAAGTTTTTCCTAGCCATAGCCTGCTCAAAATATGTGTTTTATAGGGACTAATGAAAATACCTAGATCAAGAAAGTTTTGAAGAGGATATTCCCAAATAAAAATTTAATAAATAAATGAATCCTGTGGCCTAAAAGATTTCACTTTCTTTTTTTTGTTTCATAAATTACTAAACCCATGAGGGTTTTGTATGGAGATATTAAATGCAGAAAAGAAAAAAAGGAGATACCCATAAAATATGAGGGCCACACCCATGATATACAGAGACCTTTCCATAAGATCCATGAAATTTTTTAGAAAACAATGCACTCAATGACCTCAAAATGAGCTTTCATTCACTTTGAAATGAAAAGAAATCATAGAATTACAAAGCTTGAAATGAGCATTCTTGTATAGAAAACAAAAGAAACATTGTCATCTTTTCTTTTAAAATTCTTATGTAAAATGGAAATACATAAACAGATGAAGTTGCAATCACAATAGAGAGGATTTTCTTCCATTTTTTCTACATAAATGGATGGAAAAAAAAAATAATGGCAAGAGTGCAAATATTTTCATTTTTCTACATATAAAACTCAAGTTGGAGCCCTTTTTCTCTTCAAAAAATGAAATAAAAGGATAGAAAATGCTTTCAAAAGGCTTACCATGAGCTTTTCCTTGATTTTTTTCTTGAAAATCGGTTGATTATGCCTCTGTGTGATCATAAACCACTATCAAAGTTTCAGAACAAACCCTATGGTAGCTGAGATGAGAGATTCCAAAAATTTTGATGGGAAAAAGGAAATGTCTTTGCAACTTTTGCCATTTATTTTGTGTTTAGGGTTTCAAAACTCTAATGAAGGCTAACAGTAAAACGTATTTTTACCTTTTATTTAAAATATTTTCAATGAAACTAATATTCTCGTGGGATTTTATGACTTAGTTATTTCCATGTCCCCTTTTATGTGTAAACTTAGGGTCCTTTAGACTTGGATTATTTTTGTAATTCATATCATACATAGTCGACCTTATTTTTTGTTTTTGCATTCAGTACAAATGTAAAGAATTTGATTAAGTGTTGTTATTATAAAGCACTTAATCAAATTTCCCTTTTAAATATAAAAATGAAGGAGCCATTATTTGTGAATCCACGTATGGGTTGTTATTGGGATTTCATGCTTTGCAAACATATAGGGGATGTTAGATACCATTGGTAAACATGTGCCAAGAATATAGGAGCTTGGTTTGACCAATTTGAAGACTTTGGAAAGTATTTTGGAGATTTTTTAGGGGTTATTATGGTGGATAAAGTCATGGAGTTATTTTTAATTCTTTCTTGTGCCTTTTGGAGATGTTTTAGGGGCTTAAAAATAGGCTTTTCTGCTTTGTACAACCAAGAGCTTATGGGATCCTATTTTCATGTAACTGCTTGAGAAAGTATAAGTATCTCAAGAATTCATTATTTTAGTCAGCTCTTGTATTTTTTCCACATGCTATTTTGTAACTTTTGAGAGAGTTATTTTGTAGGAGATAGTGTTTTGTAACTCATTTTCAGACTTGAACAAAGATGTTGTTAGTCATCTTTTGATCAATAAAGTAAGTATTTACCTTTGCTAATCTGCTATTTTTTGTGTAAATGTGAATGGTTGATATATTTTTTGTGATTTCATTCAAATCCTGTCAGTATGTTCCATTTTCCAACACCTCTTGCAGAGTTAAACATATTTTTTATAGGTTGTAGGTTATGTTACTAGTTTGGAAAACCTTCTCTAGTTGTGAGAATTCTAGTTTTTTCCTTCTAGGACTGGATAAATCTTAACTTTCCTATGAAATATTGATGTATGGATATGTCAAAGTCTAAGTTGTGTAAGTATTAGTTTATTTATTTGTCCTTTAGTGTGAAAAAATTGCAGTTTTAAGTCTGGAATGTCTTTTTGTTATCACCCCATTAATATAGGATTTACTTTCAAGTATCTCTTTCCTTTTTCCCAACTAAGTTAGATTTATGTGAGAACCAAGAGGAAGTTGGCCTTCTCTAGAGGTTCATTCTCAATACAGGTTACCCACAACCTGAGAATGATCCCATGTTCCAATAGATTGTTTAACCTTTGGCTTAGTAGGGTACAAATCTAGTTGATAACAGTTATACCTCCCGATAACTTTAATAAGGCACCACAAAAGAAAATGACTTTTCAAGCTCCATGAGGCAAGCAAGACTTCATATGTTAAAGACTCATAGATATTTTAAATGCAAGACAGTGTCTTAAATGTTCAAAGGGATTTTACTTATTTCGTGAAAGGTTTAATCTTAAGGGACATCATGTTTAATGTCGCCAATAGAGGAAAAGTGAAAATGGTCTCATATTGTTTCCAAGAGAGGACAATTGCAATGTCTCATCATGAGAAAAATTGTACCTAATGTTTCCAAGAGAGAGAATCACAAGAAAAAATAAAATTGCATAATGAAATGTGAGTTTCAGTGTATGCCCCCACTTTAAAGAGGTTGCTAACACCATTACTATGAGAAATTTCTTTAAAATACAAGAAGACACGAGAGATTATTCAGAAAAAAATATTCCAAGTCATATGTTTCCAATAAGCTACATCATGAAAAAGGTAGTATGTCACATTCAAGCCATCTTAAGGAATGTCATCCACGTCCCAATATTGGTCTTATATGTTCATGAAAGGTTAACGACTAGCCAAAAGAGGCAATGATAAGTGGTATACGAGGACAAGGCTAACTAACCCCTTGCCCCCACTTAGTGTAGGAAAAGGATGAGCCAAAATGATTTATGAAATGCATGGTAGAATGAAAATCAGTATCAATTAGAGGAATTATGTGCCCCCACATAAGGGAGAGCACCAATCTCCTTAATATGTTGGATTTTACTACTCCAAGCCTTACATTCATTAGTGGCATGATAATGAACTCTGTGATATGTGAAAAATGAGGTTGTGTAATAGAATTCATTTTGAGTTTGTGGAGGGAGAGATGTCAATTGATCTTGGAGGAGTCTCGAAAAGATACCCTCTTGATCAGAAGCATAAAAGGTTCCTTTATCATGCGACAAAGATATCTCATGCTTAGTACAAGATGTCATACTTAAACAATGCTTTAGATTGCAATATTTTGTTCTCTCCTTTGTAGGAGGGTGTAAAATCTAATGAACTCAAATAATTAGTGATTTGTGAGATGAAATCGACATTAAGCAAAGATGTCAAATTTTTTGATGCTTTTCTTGGAAAGGAGAAAAATGACTAGTGTCTATCAGTTCAAGATGCACTAGTGTTAAGGTTGGTTTAGAGGAATCATGTGTGATGGTGTTGATTTTGATTGAAGGCTGGGTTATTTCTATCAAAGGATAATAATGAATACCATGAGTTGTTATTTGCGAGTTAGGCTCAATAGGGTTGTGTACACCTTGTTCATTAGCACCACATCCTTTGCAAAGTAGTCAAGTTGTTTCATAAGCTCATAATATTTTCCACAAATTTTTTTTATTTCTTTCGGATTGGGTGGTTGTAAGTTGTTGAGTTCATCAAAAAAATTTGTGTATTTTTCTATATTTTTCTTTAAGGTGGTTGAGGTGAATGCTATCGAAGGGTCTTTCGAATTTTGTGTTGACAAGACAACTTTTCCCTTTTGAGAGTCTTTGTATATGATCTTGTGTTCTCCCATTAATGTAGGTGTGAAGTCTAAGGAACCCCAATAATCATCTAAAAGCTTCGTGACTTGTTCAATATGTTGTTGTTTGTTTGTTTTCTGTATAGGTTCCACTTGTGTGGTTGATGCTAATGTGTTCAAGGGATTTTTTTTATGTTGCTCAAGTTGTAAGACACTATAAGGCTCACGATTGGCATTCATTGGATGAATCCACAACCTGCCTAAAATTAGATTATATGAAATATCATGTGGCATAACATGGATCGATATTTCTAATGTGGGCATTCCAACTGTAATAGGAAAATTCATCAGACCCAGCGGTTTCTTTCCTACACTATCAATTCCATTGATAGATAAAGAGACGGGTTGAATGTTTGATTTATCCACACCAAGCCTATCTAGAAGGTTCACACTGCACACATTAACCCTTGAGCCATTCTCAACAAGGGTTTTCTTTATCCCTTTTCTTTTGTATTGAGATATGATTATTAAATATTCATCATGTTTTTTCACTTCCAAAGGAGGGAGCTCACTTTGGTGAAAAATAGTATTAGCATTTATTCCTTGAATCATGGCTGCTATACCATTGGGTTTCACATTAGAAGGGATAGGAACTTTTTGTAAGTCCATTTGAAGCATAGTATGATAGCTAGGTGAATTATAAATTAAATCCCATAGGGATATCTTTGCAGGAGTATTCTTAAGTTGTTCAAAATGATCATACTCCTTAATGTGTGAATTTAATTGACGATCACGAGGAAATATGGGATTAGGAAAAGGTAAGGGTTTTCGGGTTGGTTGTGGTAGGTATAGATTATTTCTTGTGTAATGTGTGTGAGAAATAGTATTATGAATCAGTTGTTGTGAAACATTGTTCTTAGGTGGGTAAAGGATAAGTTTGGGTTTATTTTTAGTTGAAGGTTTGTTTGAAGGTGGATAAAGGATGAGTTCGGGTTTATTTTGAGGTTATGGTTTGTGTGAAGGTGGGTAGAGGACGAGTTGAGGTTGAATAATATTAACGTCCTTTAGGGAAGGATAGTCTATTCTAATTTTATAATATTTATATAATAAATCCCCATTGTGTATGTCAATGTTTGGATTTTTTTTGCATCGTGATATCATCCCTAGGAGGAGAGTTGTTAGGAGAATGAAAAACTATTTTTTGTTACATTGAAAGGTTGGTTCTTCTAAAATGACTTTATCACAAGAAAGGGAGTTATCAATGGTTGGAATGTATTGTTCAATAAGGTTTTCCCTAGGCCAATATAAATACCTAAGATTCCCATCAATCATAGTATTCTCTTCACAACTAGGAGAGGAATATGTGTGAGTGTCATGTATATCTATGTTTTCATCCTCTTTAACTAGGGCATTCTCACAAGAAAGGGTTGAATAAAGACTAGGTAAGGTGATTTTTAGGAGTGTGTCTATTATCCCATTCTCTTGTTCTATAATATATTCCCAAGGGGGATGAGGAGAAGAACAAACAAGATCCTCATGATTCTCAACGATCGTATCATCTTTCACCAAGATACCTTTGTCATTAAAAGAAAAGGTATTGTGAGAAGAATAAGTATGATTATCATGGTTTTATATGTTTGTATGCTCTTCTATAACATCATCCACACAAATAAGGGAGATAGGAGAGGGTGTAAATTTAAGGCACATATTATCATTTTCACTCTATTGTACTAAGAGACTCTCATAACTAGGAAATGCATTGAATGGATGACTAACATGTTTATTTACTAACTTGGTATTTGAAAACTTGGAGAAGAGTGAAAATAATATTTTTTAACAATAATCTATACAAAATTGAAAGGCGGTGGAAAGACCTAAGATGAAATGCAATTTTCAGATTTCAAATAAGGTAATTTGCTGATTACACAATGCAATGATCTGAAAATCAAATGTTGTGAATGCAAATTTGAAATTAAGAAATGCATGAAATGAGCCAATTGAGCTAGATTTAGTAAAATTCATGTAATATAAATTCAAACCACTAATAAAGATAGTTAATGACAGTAAACAAAAGCTTAAAAACAAGGCTTCCAGTCTTGTAAAAGACAGTTTTAGGCGTGAAAAGGGAAAAAGTCACGAAAGGTGGCGAACCATTCATATTGGGGGTTTTTTTCAGAATTTTTAGATTATTTTGATGGATTTTTATGTTCTATGTGTTGTATGATTCATACCTAAGATGAAAATGAAAATTTTCAAAAATTGTATAATTATTTGAAATGCAAAAATGCAACCTATATGCACTTTCACTAATGCAGAGTATGAAACCCTAGAATGCAACTTAACTAATGCAAAATTAAATACAAGATAATTCTAGGATAATTATGGAATCTAAACCAGATAAGGAGGTATTCAAAAATAAGGTTCACCAAAATGTGGCCAAGAATTTTGTCACCTCTTGCACCTCTAGGGTTTTGCACCTAAAGGAAAAGGGACAAAGATCTATCACTCCATTCAAGAACAAACCCTAGAGATTAAAATTCAATAGATATTGAAATATTTCAAAGGATATTGTTTGTAGGGATGCGAGTTTTTAAAGAAGATAAACTATGGATGCAAAACTAAAGAAATGTAAAGTGTTTGAAAACACGATTTGATATGCATAATGACCTAAAAAGATGAATCAAAATGAAAATAAAACAAAGGAGGAAGGTAAAATAGAAATAATACACTTGGAAAAAAATTTAAGACTAGATTGAAGGCAATAAATTCTATTGATTCTGAAAATTTGATCTACTAGCACTAATTCGCCATTCTGGGTGACCTAGTCCCAGATTTGGAAAACTACTCCAGAGACTGTTTCAGCCAAATGGGTATCTAAATCTACAGAAACCTATGAAAAAAATGTGTAGTGGGACTAAGTCACCATTTATTATGACTTAGTCCACTTTGGCTTTTCTGAAAACCTGAAAGTGGAAACGAAAGCTCTTTGTTTGCACTTTCTGCTCCTCCAGGTATCTGGATCTGAAACTCTCCTTTTCAACACTCAAAGTGAATTTTAGTCGATATTTTTCCCTAGCCAACAAGGATATGTATTCAAAAATATTTAAGCCTATTCTTCAATGATATCCAAGCCTTCAAGGTACCTAAATCTGCAAACACACAAAGAGAGAAAGATAAATGTTGATTTTTATGGCATGGGGGTTTTCCTTGGTCAAACCCATTTTACGTAATTAAACCAAAATGAAGAAATAGTGTAATGAAGCATGAAATATGAAAAACTTGAATTAGAAACTTTCCATGATGATACATCTTGATTTGTTTCAGCAACGGATGAAGAATTTTCCCTTGAATGCTTCTTAGAATTCCAAAACCCTAGCTTGCTTGAGAAGAATGATGAATGATGAATGAATTATCCAACTAGTTAGATAGATGAGGAGGATGAGAATGAGAGGAAAAACCTTTATTTGTACACAATTATTCCCTAATTCCTAAAAATACCTCATCACAAGCCGACCTCAAGGTCTAGAGAACAATATCCCATAAGAATTATAAGATAATTTTTATTTTTAAGCCAAATGGGACTAAGTCACCCAAGGTGGCATCCCACTAGGGCAATTTTATTGGGTGTTGAAAATTAAAGTGTATTTAATGATTTTTAATGGGATTTTTCTCTAAAACATACTCAAGTATGAGCTACAAGTGCATTAAGGGGCCATTTTAACATAAGAAAGGTGTAATTATTGATGACAAGCCTATAAAAGTGTGTGAGCTTGTTACAAATCCATACAAAACTTTGAAATAAGGCTTGGTAAGTCATAAGAAGAGGTTATTTAGGTGAATTATATTAGAAAGGTCCTAGAAAAGTGTGAAAGTGGATTACAACACTTCACAACACCTTTATAAGACATCATATAATTCTTATTTATTTACAAGCATCGAAGACCTAATGTGAATGTGTTGACCATATTACAACATTAAATCTAGGAAAAACTAGGCCAAAATCCACAAGAGAGACCCAAATGAGCATGACAATGTCCAAGGATACATTTTTGTGTGACACAGGTAGTTAAACTAAATGATGAAATAAGGTAACAAGGACATGAAACATGAAACACCAATAATGATACCTTGAATGATTCCCTATAAATGATGTCTTGTAAATTTGTAACTCAACTTGAAATGGCGATGAAGGATGTAGATCTTGATCTTGACAATAGGTGTAGAACAATTCTTCATCTTGGATCTTTAATGCTACATCACAAAACTCGCTCAATAACATGCTTGATAATTTATATCCTTGACACGATGATGGATCTTGAATTTCCATAACGATGAATAATTCTATCCTTGAATGCCTTAGAAATGATCTTGAATGCTCTCTAGATGATATTGTGAACTCTTGGAATGCTTAACTTTTAAGTTCTTCACTTTATATCATGAATTATTATGGTAAATAATGATTTGAGACCTCATTTATATAGGAAATCCTTCTAATTTCTTGTGTATTAGATCCCAAAGGCCAACACACATGAAATTTGAACTGAGACCCCAATTTTTCCTGATCAAAACCTTAAACATAGGCCAAATGGGACTCATATGCCATATTTTGTGTATGGGTTCCACCTAGGTGGGAATCATGTGCCCAAGGTGGTGTATGGGTCCCACATGGCCTGTTTGGAGAGAGAAAGTGTCACGGTGAAGAGAAATTAAGTTTATATGTTGATCTTATCAGTTTTTTGATTGAAATATGCCTTGGGATGCACAATATAGGGTCTTAGGGGCCTATTAATGATTATATTGAGGTCATAAATGCAAGGGGGGCCATAATTCAATGTGAAAGTGTAAACAAATACATTTTACAACATTAAATTAGGGTAAAATTGGGTCAATTTAGCTAAAAAGGTCCCTAAATCTGATGTGAATGTGTAAAACACATTACAACACTATATTAGGTCCAAATAGTTCACAAGCCTCCTAAATTATAACTTGATGTGTAAATAAATACACTTTACAACACTAAATTAAGGAAAAGTTAGGTTTATTTAGCTTTAAAATGGCCCAGACCTAATGTAGATGTGTAAAACTCATCAAAACACTAGATAAAGGTGATATCAAGTCCAATTTATCATTAATTATTCCCAAATCAACAAAGGAAAATGTTTAATTATTTCGTTGCCACACCAGATGATCCTCTATACTTTTCCAGTTTTTTATTCTTATTTACTTGCATTTATAGTTCATTTAGTAATTTTTTTGCATCATTGAGTTCAATCATTAGATCTTGCATTTCATATATTATTTGAAAGCCCTAGCTTGGTGGTGAACCCATTATTAATTCGTAGTCAGCCCCTAGGATAGCCCTATTGTCAGATATCTTGCCCCTTTCTTAGTTGGATAGAGATCTCTAGGGAATCCTTGAATGTTAGTTTGATAAAAGTGGTGTTATATGTCCTAAACCATAAAGCATCATTTTTTCAACTAATCATATCCATATCTCTACCTCTCTATACATGACTTCCTATATATTTATATTTTTATCTCTCCATATCCCCCTCTCATTATCTCCTTTTTTTATATCTTTATTTCTCCCTCTCCAACTCTCTCTTTCTTAGCCTCTTTATCTTTTCCAAATTATATATATCTCTCTATCTCTCCTTTCTATTCCTATCCCTCCCTCATTATATCCCTATCTCTCCCCCTCTTCCCCACTCTCTCCATCTCTCCCTATTACTCACTCTTTCTATATATCTCTACTTCCCTCTGCTCTCTCTACTTATCTACCTCCCTCTCTATCTATTTATATATATATCTTCATCTCTATCTCTCTAGGTATATATTTCTCACTCACACACAAACACACAATCTATATTTATCCCTCACTTTCTCTATCTCTATCTCTCTATCTTTCCCTTGATCTATCTCCCTCCCTCTGTCTCTAACTCTCTCTTTATTACTTGTCTTTGTCATGCCTTATTTCTCTCTTTCTCTTGCCCCCTCCATCTTTAGATCCCCCTCTTTATCTATATCTCATTATCTATTTCTCTCCTCTCTCTCTCTTTATTTCCCTATCTCTCTACCTTCATCCCCCTATCTCTCTCTCCATATCCCTCTATATCCCTATATCTCTCCACATCACTCTTTATCTATCCCTATCCCTCTCTATCGCTCTATCTAAATCTCTCCCTCTCACTCTCTATATATTGAGTTATATATCTCCTTCTCTCCCCTCTCTTATCTCTCTCTCTCCCTAGATCTCCTCATCTCTGAACCCTCTTCTCTCTCTCTCTCCCTCCTCTACTTATATCTCACCCTTTCTCTCCCTCCCTCTCTCTATATACTCATATATCTCCTTCCATTCCCTCCATATCACCCTATCAATCTCTCTACCTTTACCTCTCTATCTATTTTTCTCCTTCTATCTCTAGACATCTCTCTCTCTTTGTCCATTCACCTTTCTCCCTCTCTATTTACCTCTCCCTCTTCCTAGACCTCTATATCTATATCTCTTTGCCTCAATATCTCTCTCTATCCATATTTATTCCTCCATCTCTCCCTCTATCTCTATCTCTCCATCTCTACATCTCTCTCTACCTCTATATTTCTCCCTCTCTACCTTTATATATCACTTCCTATATCTATCTTTATATTTCTATCTATCAATCTCTCTTCATCTCTATATACTTATCTCTTTTATCCTTGTATATCCCTATGTCCTTTATCTCTCTCCTCTCCATACTCTCTCCATCTACATCTCTATCTTCCTATTTACCTCTCTCTCACTCTTCCCCCCTCTATATCTTCCTCTTTGTACTCATATCTCTCCCTCTATCTCCCTCTCTCCCTATTGAAAACATAATGTGAGCATGTTGGTAATGAAGAATGATTGTCTTCCTAATTCAAAGGTTTTTTTTAAATCATGTTTGGATCCATGTAAGTGGATTCACATTTGATTTGAAGCTAGAATCTCTCCATTGATACCTTTGTTGTAGAAAAATCATTTGTTAAATAAATTACCAATTGATCTCATGTATTTCATAAGTATATGAAAAATATAGACAAAAAATTCCCTAATAGATATTCTAAACCTCTTTGGTGTACCCATTGCACACCAAGATGTGATTTCTAGTTACGTTGAATGAATTACTTATTTGAGATTTATCTATCTTATTATATTCAGAAATAGTTTAGATTGTCAGCAAAGCAATGCAAGATGATTCGATTAATCCTAGCCATTCTACTCAGCAATATGTCATCAACAAAATTTGGTACACCACCTTTTGAATTTTTATGTTGAAGGCATTTCCTTATGTGAGATTCATCAAGTTATTTTTCCTATCAACAGTGCACACTCTCAGTGAAGGCACAATATATAGTTCGAACAACCTTAACCATTCCTCATAGCATTGAATATGATAGCTTTCAAATCATAGAAAGTTGTGTTGGAGTTTTACTCCACTCCCACCTTCGTTTACTGCCTTAACCATGGCCTCGTGCCATCAATTTCAACTTTTCATGGTTGGGCGATGACCACCAGGCTACCGCGCCCACTCTCTCTCATGTTCGTGACTTCATGGTGGAGCTTTCCACATTCTACTGCTTTACCATGGTTAAACCTCTCACCATCGGTGGTTTCATGGTGGCGGTCTACATGTCTTACCTCACTACCGCGGCTTAACCGCAAGTCACCTCTAGTTGGGTAGTTAACTGCTAGGCTGTCATTACTGCCCTCCCGCGGTCTACAGTCTAACTACGAGTGGTATCGTGGTGCACATTGTTCCTCCCAACCTTGTCATTTGATCACCATCAGATCACGGTTATCGCAACCACCATGGTCTATTTCTTAACCACCATGGTACTATGATGGACCATCTGCTGTCTACCGATTCGCCAACCGCCACACCATGACCAACTTCCTCTCTCACCATGGTAATGTGGGATAGCCTTTTATGTTGGTCACTGCAGTCACCGCAGTCTCTCTGAAAACTGCAGTGGTTGTGTGGTGTTTTGACTATTTGACTTTTGACGACAGTTTGTGCGCTTTGCATTGGCAATTAAGGGATGTATATTTAATCTGATAGGAATTTTGTTTAATGTCGTTAGACATATTTTTGGCTGGCATCTTTATGTCATTTTTCTTTTGTATTAATTTCTTCTTGGGCCATAAACTCTTATATGGTGGTATGGTTGTAATTTTTAAGTGACGAAAGTTTAATATGAAATTGCTCTGAAGTAGCAAAGGTTTTAATGACTATTTTGTGTTAGGTTTTTTTATATATATGTGTATGCTTTTATCTCTTCCATTACATTCATGTGGTATCAGAGCCTAAGGTTATTTTGTAAAAGAGTCTGTTAATCATGGCAGCAAGCACAAGCTTGAGTAATCTCCAAATTCCATAGTTGAATGGAAAGAATTATGACTACTGGTCAATAACAATGAGAGCATTGTTTTGTTCACAAGATTTATGGGAGTATGTAGAGAATGGGTTTCCAGAACTGGTAGATGTAGCAGCATATAATGCCTTAACACAAGCATAGAAAGATTTGTTGAAGGATAACAAGAAGAGGGATTCAAAGGCTCACTTCTTCATTCTATAAGGTGTACATGAAAGTATTTTTCCTAGAATTTCAAACACTACCAAGTCCAAGCAAGCTTGGGACATTTTACAAATTGCATATCAAGGAATTGACAAAGTGAAAACTGCAAAGTTGCAGATATTGAGAAGAGAGTTTGAGACTCTATTTATGAAAGAAAATGAGTCTGTAGATTCATATTTTACTTAGATAATGGGACTGGTAAACCAGATGAGAACACATGGACAAACACTAGAAGATTTCAAAGTTATAGAAAATATTTTAAGAAGCTTACCCACAAGATTTGAGTCAATTACAGTCACAATAGAAGAGACAAAGGATCTCACACAATATTCAATTGATGAGCTATATGCTTCACTAATTTTTCATGAGCATAGAATCAGTAGAACAACAAATATGTCATTGGAGCATGCATTCAAGTCACAAGCTTCAATTAACCAAGGAAGAGGTAGAGGTAGAATGAATTTCAAAGCAAGAGGAAGAGGCTTCAACAGAGGTGTAAGAAATAACCAGTCAAGTTCAAATGGAAGAGGTAGCAGCCATAACCCATCTCAAAATTTTCCTCAAGGACAAAGGTATGATAAATCTTAGGTTCAATGCCATTATTGTAAAAATTTTGGCCATTACATGAATGAGTGTAGAAAGAAACAATATGAAATGAGTAGGAAAAATGCAAACTTTTCTAGAGAAAGTCAAGATAATAGATGTGATAAGAGCACAATGTTTTTAGCCTGTAATGTAGCTCAAGCTAGTGAGAAAGAAGTATGGCTTTTAGATTTAGGCTGTAGTAATCATATGAAAGGGAATTTAGAATTGTTTACAAGTTTAGATGAGAATATTAAGTCAGATGTCACCCTGGGTAATGACAACAAAGTGTCAGTTAAAGGAAAAGGGAATGTTAATATTCTAACCAAGCAGGGGGAGCAAAATAATATTTCTGATGTTTATTTTGTGCCTGGTCTTAAACACAACTTGATGAGTGTAGGATAGTTAATTCAAAAGGGTTATAGAGTGTCTTTCAAGAATGGGTTATGCACTATTTTAGAAAAATACCCAAGTGGCCAGTTGATTGCAAAAATTCAAATGACAAACAATAGAATGTTTCCTTTGAGAATACAACCATCTTTGAGCACAAAATTTGCACAAGCACAAGAGGTATCGATTGTTATTCAGTTTGTCTTTCAGGAAGAGGTAAAGGATGAAAAATGGCTTTGTCACTTAAGATTTGGTCATTTAAATTTTGGAGGTTTGAATTTGCTCCATAGGAAGAACATGGTAAAGGGATTTCCATTAATTGAAAAACCCGAGAGAGTTTGTGAAGGTTGCATACTTGGAAAGAAACATAGAGAAACTTTCCCAACAAGGAAATCTACAAGAGCAAAAGCCCCATTGGAAATAGTTCATTCAGATTTATGTGGTCCAATGCAGACAACTTCAATAGGTGGTAGTTTTTTATTTTCTGACTTTCATAGATGATTATTCAAGGAAGACATGGGTGTATTTTCTAAGACAAAAAAGTAAAGTGTTTAATTTCTTTTGTCAATTCAAGTCTTTAGCTGAAAAACAGAGTGGTTGTTTCATCAAAGTGCTGAGAACAGATAGAGGAGGTGAATACATATCAAGAGAGTTCTTAAATTTCTCCAAAGAGCATGGAATACACAAACAGTTCACAACAAGATACACACCTCAACAAAATGGTGTAGCTAAAAGAAAAAAAAGAACCATAATGGAGATGGCTAGAACTATGTTGAAAGCCAAGCATTTAATAAATGAGTTTTGGGCTGAAGTTGTATCTTGCGCAGCATATATCATGAACAGATGCCCTACAAAACGTGTGATGAATATTATCCCTGAAGAAGCATGGATAGGTAAAAAGCACAGTGTGTCTCACATGAGATTTTTTGGTTGTGTTTCATATGCACATGTGTAGACACATAAAAATGACCAAGACCTGCAAGCATTATTTTTACTACTTTTGTCATGACATGATTATAACATTTTAATTATGTTTCTAACCCACATTCAACTATTAATTAAATAGTTCATGATTATTAAATAAATAAATCTTATTTATTTTATTTAATATGTCACTAATTGTCAAAGTCTTCTAATAATTAAATAAAGTCATCTTATTTATTTAATTAATCCTTATCATTAATGTCCTCCTGATTATTAAATTGATATATTTTAATATAACTATTTAATATGTCACTAATTCCTAAATCTTCTCTTAATTAAATAAATTCATTTATTTATTTAATTAATTAACAACTTTTTCTAAATTAAATAATTATTTTAATTATTTAATTATGGCATGTGACACTTTTATATTTTTAAATAAAACAAATCATTTAAAAATATCTCACATACTTAACTGATTCTTCATTTAGTAATTAATCTCAAAAATCAATTACTAATTACCTCACAAAATCTTCTATTTTGAATTAATTTAATTCAAAAGGGAAATATTCTTCTACAAATCAAGTAATTTCTAAAATTATTGATTTTCTAAAATCTCATTCTTTTGTCTTCTGATTTTTACTAATTTCATCTCCACTGTCACATCCAGTCTTGATTTAATTCATTTAATTAAATCTTATTTGCACATATGGGTATTTTGCCCTAACCCTAATTGAGGTTGCCTTATTGAATCTTGACCTTTGATTCTAGGGTATTCCTCAATCTCTCATCTTGTCCGTCCATTCAAGATTGCATTTTCTATAAAATGACAATCTTGATTCCATTTTCGGATCCATGTTCATTTAGAGATACTTTTGCTATAGGCATTCATATTCTTCTAGGCTTTTATTTATTACTTGCATATTAGAAATTGGTTTCTAGTTTGCATAGAATCATAGTAAATCCTTCAAAGGCATTGTTAAGGCTAGGCATTAGAGAAGCTTGCTCACAAAGAAATTTGAGGGCAATCCATCATTGTAGCAAGGCTTGAGAAGGTGCAATGGAAAGAATCATAGAAGAGAGAAGATTGGTGAGATCATTCCATTTCACGTTGTTTTCTCTTTTGCATTCTTATGTGTTCCATTGTTGATGTTTAAACTAACTTGCAGGTACAACTAATAACTATTTGAACAAGTCTTGTAGGATTTTTAGGTCATTACATTGGTGAACCCGACATTCCAACATGTCCTTTTTTGTAGGTGTCATACTTTTTTTTGCAAGTTCAGGGTACGAAAAGCCGCATTTGACAGATACTGCGATGCAAACGCTCTGCTATGCCGCATTCGCTATCATGTGCAACACAAATGCTCTGTTGCACCACATTAGCTACTCGGAAAGCCGTAGTCGAAACCTCGCACCGCAAACGACTGGTAAAACACAGTTTTCATTTTATTTTATTTTCTTGTTATTGTAAACTGGATCCGACGCGATTGTGGCTAGTATTCCTTTTTTTGTTATCTTTTTTCTTTAAGGGTAAAATGAACCAATCCTAGGATAGACACACTTAAGGTTTGAATTTATCAACCCTAGGGTAGGCATTTTTTTAAAATTTGGAATTTATCAATCTAGGATAGTCACCACACAAATTTTGCTGAATGAAAATGAACACCATGTCTGTGTGAAGCAACATCTTCACTTAGATTAGCAAATATCTTTGTTGTGGGTTTAAAACTGAACAATTGCTTTGTGTGTTTTGGATAGTAGGCATATGCTCTCCCCTTTACTGGGTGATCAAAAAGCCAGACCTATCTTTTCTTTCATACTTATGCATTTATTGTTTTCATACAACCCTTAGAAGGCCTATCATAGTGGGAAAAAGTACTCACCCTATGGGAACGACCTAAGTGGGAACACCTAAAGCCAAGGTTTCCAACCCACTATAATCAAAAGCAAGTTGTTGATGAAAATCCAACTTGACAGTAGTTGACAGGATAACCATCCCCAAAACCTTTGTTCTAAAGTTTGGGAGGTCTCTCGAGGGAGTATATCCATTGCCACACTGAATGGAAAGACCTACTAAGAACCTAGTGTAGTGGCCAGCCGTGTCAGTAACCAGACATCCTTTCATTCATGGTGCAAGGGGAGGGAAGAATCTCCCCCCAAGACACTCACCATATAATCACCATGGATTGTTTGCTCAGGGGATTCGGTATCCACTTCCGTCACCTTGAGTACACACCTGGAAAAGACAAAAACACGGGCGCCCTCTAGGGGGTGACAAGGCTGTGTGAGTCAACATGATTTTAAGATGTGGGTTGTGATTGCGAGGATGACCCACTTGACTTTTAAGAGTGTCTATTTGAACAAGCATTTCTCAATTTTGATTTCTATGTTTGCCAAGACTTATTAAAAATCTTCAAAAAATTACAAAAAACACAATTCGAAATCACAAAAAATTGGTCAAAAAACTACAAAGCTGTGTTCGGGTTTTTCCCTAAAAATTTATATTGTGACGCAAGCGCTCTGCTGCACCGCATTTGAAATCAGGAAAATCGTATTCGCTCTGATGAGCCACATTTGAGCCATCAGGAGCTGCATTCGCTCTGTAAGGACACAATTGATAAGTACAGAGCCACATTTGCACCCAGTGAGCCGCATTCGGTTAACTAAGCTGCATTTTCCGGATACAAACCCGCATTCGCAACACTGTGTCACATTCGACACTTCCTGAACTGCATTTGATTCAGTGAGCCGCATCTGCTCTATTGCAACGCATTTGATGCAATGCATCTCCCAGACATTTCAAACAATTTTTCACTGTCAAAATAGAAAGTTCACAACCTGTCTACAAGTCAATCAGATCTTTTTTTCACTATCACAGTCCAAACCAAACTCTGACTTACTCAATTTTCCATCCAAACAATTGCATATTTAGATACCATTTTTATTCTCATAATAAGTCATTTTCATTAGATTGCATTGGTAGTTTCACCACTTCCTTAGACACTCACTTTTGCAGATTGTAGGATTTCACTCTTATCATTCATTGTCCAAACTTTGCATTCAACAAAAAGATATCATTGGACCCAATTACCCTTATCATTTTATCAATCCTTTGGTGAATTATTTCCCACTCAATAGTCTAGTGTGGAAATATCACTTTTTCCTAGTTATAGTCCTTCCACAGTCCATTGGCTTTCCAAAAGTTGAATCATAGCAAAAACATTGTTTGTCCAAGTTTGTCCTCTTTAGATCTCTCACTAGTAAGTACATCTTAGGATCCTTTTATTGCATATCATTTAGTGTCATTCAACTTGCATCCACAAGTCTTTTTCCATAGTATCATTTTAAAATCCAAAAAAAACCAAAAGCATAGTTTAGATCATTTTCCTCCATCATTCCAAGTTGAGCAAAACTTTGTATGGTTGAAACTAGACTACAGAAAAAGAAAAGACTCATGGATTCCTTTGGATAGGACACCAACTTTCTCGAATTCATAACTGGCATGGAGTCATTCCCAAATACCATGAATAATCCTTGTTTTGACATGGGGAACTCCACAATCAATCCTTTTAGTGAGATGAACATACCATAATCTCCCTCACATTTTTTTGAACCATTTATCCAAAGGGATCAAAATGGGGATGTCTTTGAAGAAGACATATTAGCTGCTGCTCAACATCCAAAAGTTGCCACTTTTGTAGAAGAAGTAGTCTTAAATGACTCTTCTCGATTCCTAGCTATGCTCCTTGACCAAGGGGCTAAGTTACCAAAGGGATTTGACCTTAACAATCTTAAAGAAAACTCTCCCACTCCATCATCATACAACCATCCCATGGGAGCCTCTTCACAAAATGTCATCAACACACTCAATACTACCTCCCTTGGTCAAGCCACCACCACAACTAATGCAACCACCACAACCAACACAACATCCATTGGGGGATCATCTTCACAAACCAATACCACATCACAACCCATCCCCCAGGAAACACCCACCATCCCTTCACAAACAATGGGTGTAACCACATCAAACCTCTTTGGAACTACATCTAGTTCCATGAGCACATCAGTAAACCTATTACTAGGTTCTTCAAGTGCCATTGTAACCAACTCATCTAACCCATTTGGGAGAAATAAACAAAGATTTTTTATCCAAAGCACCCAATCCACTTCATCACAAGTCAATACCAACATTCCTATGACCCAAAACACCAACACTCCTCAAGGTCAAAATCTTTTATTTGGGCAAGGCAATCAAAGCACACAATCATACACTCCATTTGGGCATCAACAAGCTCAAAATCAACAAGGCCATCAATCCTTCACCCCATTTGGCAATCAACAAGGTCAAAACTAGCAAGGGCCTCAAATCTAGTCCAATATGGTAGGATATCATATTCCAACTTATGCTTCTCAAGTTCATACGCAGCAACACATCCCTCACCTTAACAATCATTTCCAACAACCGCCTAATCACAACACTCATTTCGCTCACCGACAACCCATTCCAAATCCTAACATCTCATCACAACAGTAGGGGACTCAAGCTGCCCCTATCAACAACATAAGTGATGCTACCAACCATCCAATGGTAGAAGCACTCACTCAACAACTCGTTGCTCTTCAAACACAAGTGGAGACCTTGCAACAATCCAATAAAAAGTCATACATGTCACATGACTTGTGTCCTTATCCATTTGACACAACTTTATACATGCCACCATTTCCTCATGGATATGTGGTCCCTCATTTTCCCAAGTATAAAGGAAAAACAAACCCCCTTGAACACATAAGGGAATTCACAACTAGTTGTATTGACATTGCTTATGAGCAAACTTATCTCATGAGACTCTTTTCTAGAAGTCTTGGAGGTCATGCACTAGAATGGTTCTCACTCTTGCCTAAGGGAATAAAAACTTGGGATGAACTAGCAAACAAGTTTGTCGAAAACTATGCTTACAATATCGACACAGACATTGACATCGCCTCCTTATGAAAACTTACCCAAGAGGATGTAGGAGAGACTTTCATTCCATTCTTTCAAAGATGGAGAACCTTAGCAAGCAGATGTCTGGTAGAAATACCCAAAAAGGAGAAAGTAACCATGTTTGTGCAAACTCTCCTTGGACCGCTAAGGTATGGATTACAAGTACATTGTTGCACCACTTTCGTTGACCTTGTTGAAAAGGGGGTTCAACTGGAAAAAGCCTTGATTGCCAAAGGTGAACTAAAATATGGTGGCAAAACCATCAATACCACCACCAATAATAACCCAAGTAGTTCCAATGACAAAAACAAATACTGGGTTAAGAACAAGCATGTCACAAATGATGGTGTAGTGGATGCAAAAACCGTTAATGCAACAGGTCATGTACTCACAATCAAAGGAGTACAACATCAAAATGCACCTATAACTACACCAACACCAACTTCCAACGCTATCCAAAACAATCATGGTCAATCTAATCAAAGGTAGTTGCATCAACCCCGGTAACTCCAAAGGCATACATACACCCCTTTGGGGGAACCTATTGAAATTTTTTTGAAGAAACTTCTTCAAAACGGCATCATAACGCTAGAAGAGCTGAAACCGTATGACCCTGGTCAATTCAAGCCATCGTGGTGGAATGACAATGCATTTTGTGATTACTAGCGTACCAAAGGGCATAAAACTTCCTCTTGTCGCCAATTGCCAAATATGGTGCAACATCTCATAGAAAACCACACCATTGAGTTGGGTGGTGAATCTTTTTCATCTAATGCAGATCATACCATACACAAAAACCCACTGCAGGATCATGGTAAAGTGTCCTCGTCTGGCACAAAGCATACAAACAACCAAGCCAACAACATTTGTCTAGCCTACGATAATTTCCATCCTCCATACAAATATCCTAATGGTACTATTATCAACAATCTTCGTGTTGCTAATGAAGATGAATCTATTAATACCATCAACATCAAAAGAGCCCCAGAATGCAATGTGACTATGCATAAGGGCAAGATCACTATCCCAGGTCCTTCTGCCCATCAACCAAAGATAACCATACCTGGTCCGTCCGCTAGACAATACACCTCGAAACCAGAGTTCAACATTGTTGAGCAATTAAACAAAACACCTGCTCAAATATCCATTCTTGAACTACTCCACATTTCACCCATGCATAAGGCCATCCTCGATAAGGTACTGCAAGAGTCATCCTTCCCTACCAACATCAATGTCAACCATTTTGAGACTATGGTTGGATACCTGAATTCACCTCACCACATCACCTTTTCTAACAGCGACTATTCGTCACCTAAACCATTGCATAACGACGCCCTTCACATTGAAGTCTTTGTCCATAAGCATAAGGTTAGATGAGTCCTAGTAGATGGTGGAGCAAGATTGAACATCTGATCTCTCAAATTGTTCAAAGCTCTTGGTTTTTCTGATGCGTGTGTAGACGCTAGCAAAAGCATCGTCATCAAGGCATTTGATGATGAAGAACGCGCTTCTAAAGGTGTTATTGCCATTCCTCTCTAGGTTGGACTTGTCATCATAGATACAACATGCCAGGTCCTGGATCATGATATACACTACAATATATTACTTGGTCATCCATGGATCCACGCTCTAAAGGCTATTCCATCAACATGCCATTAATTCCTCAAATTCCATTTCGGTGGAACTGAGATCACCATCCCAGAAGATCCTGATCCATTCCAATATTGTACCAACCTGCGCACTAATGCTGAGCACCAGGTGCCCATCAATCGGGAGGCCTCATCTTCCACTTCATCCAAATACATTGATCCATCCACACTCACAAAAATGTCCATTCCATCAACTTCTACCACACCATCTCCATCAACCTCCATCCCAAGTAAAGATATTCAGATCTAGGACCTTGGTTGTGGGGAATTCAAATTAAATACGGCTTATTGTATAACTACAATACCAAAGCCACCTAAGGTCTATGGTAGACCATGCTTTGCAGTAGAGCCCAAAATAACTTTCAAATTCCCACCAAAAAGTGTTTTCACATGGTGGGGCGATATGGGTAATGAAGACATCATTGACATGGATAACATGATTTACAAAGACCCAACAGAGTTACCTCCGCTTCTGTTGCATCTCTATGGAAAAGGATATGATATATGCAAAACCCAAGGTTTTGATGGTACAAGCGGCCTTGGAAAGAACAACAGTGGAAGATGAGAACCTATTATTATAACAGCAAGACCAAGATACATAGGGTTAGGGTTCAACGAACTCGGAACTGATGATCAAAGTATCTATGAATTTTCAAGTAAAGACATAATGGCAATAGAAAGTGTTGAGACAAGCGAAGAATCCCTAATTGAAACAGACTCAAATGAATGGGAATGGGGATCTGACAAAACCATCAGTGACTATGCCATCGATGAACTATTCTTGGAACCTAGCCAACTTTCCTTTGAAGAACAATTTTTCCAAGAATATAATATAGACCCCATTGACCGACATTTTAAAAATAAGGAATGGGTACGCATTCCTTGGAACCCAGAGGAACACAAGGTGTCATCGGTAATACCTAAATCATTCGAACCCATTTCTGAGCCCACCCATGAGCCTCACCTACCTAAGCCCACTATCCATATTTCTGAAAGGCCAACCACTAGTCACGATGTTGATAATTTTATCCCATATTATGATTTTGAATTTGATTCATCTAACTCAGAGTATGGACCATCCATTGCATTAGACACAGAAAGGGAAATTGAGAACTTTGCCTTCTCACTCGAGGTATCAATTTTCACACTTTTTGCATCCTCCCCATCCTTTACCAACACTGACGATGGAATCCCCCTTGTGTACCCACAACTAATCGACTGGGACCAACAAGATCCACCGGCGATAGACTTATTTCAAAACGATGAGGCAATTGTAGAATTCATGGGACTAAGAGAAGGTATTCCATGGGGAGATCACAAAACAGGGTTCTCCATAGATCTAGATTGTACAGCTTACTTCAAGGAGACTGTGCAATCCTCCAGTCACAAAAATGCAAAAAATAAAAAATAAAAAGAAATGCCTCTTGGTGAAAACCGCAAGGCACCTCCTGGCAGTAAAATAGTAAAAACAAAGGACGCATCCAAAGGTGAAAACCTCTCTGAGGCGCCTAAGGATGGAGGATTGGACTTTCTCCCCGTAACACAGGAAAAATTGGCCATGCTCATTGAGGATACAACAAAACCTAACATAGCTACACCAGAGAATCCCAAAATGATTCTCTTGGTTGCATCATTATCAGATGAAGAAAAACCTGAATTTAAACAATTCTTCATAGAAAGAAAAGTTAACTTCGCATGGTCATATGCTGACATGCCAGGGCTTGATCCTGAATTGGTTCTGTATCATCTTCCTTTAATTCTAGGAATCAAGCTGGTCAAACAAAATTTGGGCAAGATGCACCCATAGATTGCACTACTTGTCAAGGCAGAATTAAAAAAGTTATTGGATGCTGAATTTATAAGGTCAGTTGATTATGTGGATTGGATATCAAACATTGTTCCTGTTACCAAGCCGAATGGACAAATCCGTATTTGCACAGATTTCAGAGATTTAAACAAAGCTTGTCCAAAGGATGACTTCCCCCTACCAAACATAGACATGATTGTTGACCTCATGGCAGGATATGAGATGCTATCTCTCATGGATGGCTTTTCAGGCTATAACCAAATCAAAATTGCAATAGAGGATCAACATAAAACAACATTCACTTGTCCTTGGGGAACATATTGTTGGAACGTCATTCCTTTTGGCTTAAAGAATGCAGGTGCAACATACCAGAGGGCAATGACAACAATTTTCCATGATATGATGCACATTCTAATGGAAGATTATGTGGATGACCTATTGGAAAAGTCTTTGACAAGGAAAGACCATCTCAAAGTCTTAGACAAGATTTTCAGACGACTGGAAGATTACAAGGTTAGATTGAACCCAAAGAAATGTGTCTTTGGAGTCACTTCAGGCAAGCTGCTAGGATACATTGTTTCAAGACGAGGCATTGAGGTTGATCCCGCAAAAATAAAAGAAATTCTAAACATGCCTCCACCAAACGGAACCAGTGAGTTGTGCACACTTCAGGGCAGATTGCAGCCTATTCGCTATTTCATTGCATAGTTGGCAGACAAGGGTCAACCATTCCAATATCTACTATGCAAAAGCATTCCTTTTGTATGGACATATAAGTGCAACATAGCTTTTGACCAAATAAAAGAGTACTTGTTGACACCACCAGTGTTGATGCCGCCTATTGAGGGCAAACCATTAGCCCTATATGTCTCAGCAATGACAAATGCATTGGGGGCATTATTTGCACAAAATGACCATGAAGAAAAAGAAAGAGCCATTTATTACATCAGTCGCACACTAATTGTATATGAGCTCAACTACACAAGCATTGAAAGGGCATGCCTTGTCATTGTCTTTGTGGCATAGAAACTAAGAGACTATATGTTGAGTCATCAAACACATTTGATAGCAAAGATTGACCCATTAAAATATCTACTGAGTCGAGTAGCATTGATAGGCTGTTTGGCGAAATGGGTCATGATTTTAAGCGAGTATGACATACAGTATGTGGAGCGCAAGGCTATAAAAGGTCAAGTAATAGCCGATCAACTTGCAGACACACCAATCTAGGATACCCACCCATTGGTAGTTGATTTTCCTGATGAGTCTATTTTTCACGTCGAACCTGCATTACCATGGAAGCTATACTTTGATGGGTCCCACACTGGTCATGGCTCAAGAGCTGGCATCCTGTTCATCACACCACAAGGGGATTCCATTCCTAAATCATTTCGGTTTGCCTTCCCTTGCACAAATAATATTGCAGAATACGAAGCATTGGTCACAGGTCTCAAGATAGTAATAAAATGGAAAATTCAGACATGGCTTGTATTCAGAGATTCTCAATTAGTCATCAACCAAGTGAATGATGATTATGACACAAAAGATGAGAAGTTGCTTCCCTACAAACGAATGGTGGATAGTTTCATGGCATATTTCACAATGATTTCCTTTGAACAAATCCCAAGGGCACAAAATAGGGCATCCGATGCAATGGATACCATTGGATCTCTCTTAGACATCCCCCAAAATGTTTCACAATTTGAGTTCTTAGTGGAGTAGTTGTTAATGCCTGCATACGATGTTCCAAAGTCAGAAATGGTGTGCAAAATTGTTGGTCCCAGTTCACCTTGGTATCAAGACATATACGACTATCTTAAATCCCAAACTCTCCCACCCAATTTGTCTAACAACCAAAGAAAATCCTTTAACCGAAAAGTGGCTAGACATACCATCGTCAGTGATACCTTATACCATCATGGCTTTGACAACACCCTTCTTCGTTGTCATGACACTGATTAAGCCCAAATGACTTTCTAAGAAGTACATGAGGGTATATGTGGATCTCATTTGAGTGGTCCAACCTTAGCTAGGAAACTCACCAGACTGGGATACTACTGGCCGACATTGGAAAAAGATGCTCTTCAGTTTTTTAGAACATGTCGGAAACGCCAGGTGCATAGTGATCTGATTCACGCACCTGCACAAGAATTGAGACCTATCACTTCTCCATTGCCTTTTGCACAATGGGGACTTGAACTCATGGGTAAGATCCATCCATCCTCTTCCAATGGCCATAAATTCATCATCACCACCACTGAGTATTTTACTAAGTGGATTGAAGCCATCCCTCTCACCTACATCACCGGTAAACAAATATCCAAGTTTATCTTGAATTACATCATTTTCCGATATGGTGTCCCACAATCCATCATCACAGATAACAACGGTCCATTCAAAAATTAGGACGTCCATGAACTCTGTGAGTGATTCCACATTCAGCACCATTTTTCCACTCCATACTACCCACAAGGTAATGGCCAAGCTGAGGCATCCAATAAAACAATCCTTTGCATTATGAAGAAGACTGTCAATGATCCTGGTCAAGATTGGCACCTACAGCTCAATCTAGCTTTATGGGCCTATCGTACCAGCATCCGTACCCCTACTGGAGCCACTCCATTTTCCCTGGTCTATGGATCTGAGGCCATATTACCCATCGAGGTTGAAATTCCTTCTCTCTGAGTCTCTTTGAAAGGAATGATTGATGATGAAGAATACAAACATACTCATCTCCATGAGCTGGAAATGCTACAAGAAAGATGGAAAAATGCCTTAAATCATCTATAGGCATACCAAAATCATCTCTACAGAAGTTATAACAAAAGAGTCATGGTGAGAAAGTTTGATATTGGTGACTTAGTTCTCATGCAGAATCCCATAAATCAGGAAGACCGTGAAAAGCCTGGCAAGTTTGAGGCTAATTGGCTTGGTCCGTATATCATTACTGCCGCATTTGGTTCTAGAGCTTATCAGTTGGCCACACCCGATGGAGAAAAACTGACATAACCTATTAACAGTTTACATCTAAGAAAGTTCTACACATAGCATCAGAGAGCTGAGCTGAAAACCCGCAAATACAAAAACTAAAAATTAAAAAAAAAAAAAACAAAAAATCATCCCTTGATGAAAACCTGGCAAATAGGCGTCTTGGTGACACAAAAAAATAAATAAATGGCAAAAATAGTAAAAAGAAATGAATTCATCCAATAGTGAAAACTTGGTAAACAAGTGCTTTGGATAAGTACCATGGTGAAAACCTGGAAAACAGGCACCATGCGTAGTCGATCATTGCTCTGCCATCTACTGTCACTCAAAATGACCTTTATACATTTGTTATAATCACAAAGGCCTGACACATTCACGACACCACTCCTAAGTCCTGTCAATTCTGACCATGGTTAACATTTGGTTGACATCCATCTTGGCATATCTTTACCTTGGCCTCGTGTTTACCTATCTCCATGTCATTTCGAAATCGGATATTCCCCGACCTATTTGGGGGAAAGACCTTTATCATGTAACTGCAGTGGGTACCGCACATGATCTCGCATTCTCCAAAAGTCCTGAAAAAATCATAAAAATCTGAAAAAGTCCTGAAAAAAGACCTAAAAATTTGAAAACATCCAAATCAATGTCAAAATCCAAAATCAAAGTGAATCTAATCAATTCAAATGATCACGTCAATCAATCTTTTGTGCACGTCTAAACTACGTTGTCTTTGTGCTTTTGCTACGTAGGCAAGATTCATCTTTGAATCCCCGAGACATTAGGTCAGTCCTTCTAGGTTTGTCAAAATAAAATCATGATTCAAAATCTTGTCCTTTGGACAACATCATTGGTCGTGTCGAACTACGAGGTCTCTAAGTGCACGATGTAGGCAAGGCCATCAATCGATGGACCCCCGAGGCCGCACTAGGTCAGTCCATTAGGGTTCATTGCACAACATTTTCACACACATCAAGCTATCTTTGAATCAAGCAAATTTTCATAGCACATCAAGCTATCTTCAAATCAAGTGAATCTTATGTCAGTCACACACTATCAGTCTACCAACAATCTATTTCATTAACTCTTTCAGTCAATTCAGCATGTCAGCACAAACTTGTAGTCAAAATCCTATCAAAACAATCTATCATAGCAATGCTTTGGGTTCTTCTTCAGATATGTCCTTCTGAAGAGAAACTCTTGTCAACTTCTTTATGCTTTTGGATGTGTCCTTCCGAAGCATCATCATCATCTCGCATTTTGATGGATTCTCCTAACTCCGAGAATCGATCTCCTAGATATCAACGTCATTCAGGATGTGTCCTTCCTGAATTTGATATCGCCCGACATTTAAAATAACACCCGACATTAAAACACTTGGCAAAAACTTGGAAAACTTTCTTTTTTTCTGTCTTTTGATGATTATCATGAAATTAGTTCCTTATGTCTTAGGAACCATGATATATCATAATGATTATCCTTGTCTGCTTATCACTCTACTATTAGTTTCCTAGGATGTCCTGACTTCAGGATTTAGAGAAACAATGACATAGTATGATGATGTTTACTGTCTTTTTTACTATCATGTGGCTAGTTTCTCAAGGATGTCCTATCATCAAGATTTAGAGAAGCAATGATGTCTCATGATTGGTTTGGTTTTTCTAGTGGTTGGTCATGATAAAGTGACTAGGGGCAATTGTGTTCCTTGCATGAGTCATGATCATCCTTGTCCATGATTGTTGATCTACGTGATGTTTCGATCTTGCACACTATCGATCTATGTCATATCATAGTGTTTTTCGACCATCATGACATTTTTCGCCCAATGATGATTAAAGAGAAACAACTAGAATAGCACTATAGCAAAGCTTTTGAAGGATTTTTATTTTTCGCACTAACATGCATGTCTTTCTTCACACTAACATCCATCTTCGCCTTCTCTTCGCTCGTCTTCTGATAATATCCTGTGACATACAAAAACAAAGTTGCATACATAATGGCATGAGCATTTCATATTTACATCTGCATACATCAGATACCACAATTCACATTACATAAATGCTATCATTTGCATTCATCCATAAGACCATCATTTACATCAACATATAAGCATCATAAATAAACATTTGCATCAACATATAGGAATCACATCATCATCACATCACACAATGCATACATACATAAATCACATCCATATTGCATTCATAAACATAACATAAATACATCTCATAGCACCATAAAAGCATCACATAATCATCTCATAAAAGCACAGAATCCATAACACATTACATCATATAGGCCACATCAAAACTGCATCGCATATATATAATCTCAAAAATAATGTCAGAGGATAGAGTCAAAAGATATCCCAAAAATAAAGCTCGTAGGCTCGAATATCAAAAAATACATGTGTCTAATACAAGTCCTAGGATGGCCCTCCTCCATCTCATGGAGGTGAATGGTGAGGTGACTGTGCCTGATCAACCACATGAAAGGTGACCTGAATAGGAGGGGTGTCCTCTGTCTGACTCCGTGACCCTGAGGGATCAGTAACTGGAGGCTGAATCTACTCTGCCTGATGTCCTAATGACACTAACCTATGTCCATGCTCTGATCTATAGCTATGACCCAATGAATGTCTGTGAGAGCTGTGAGATCTATGGCCTGATGACTTCCTTGATGTAGTGGACCCTCGAGCACTGGTATGACTATTGCTGTGAGACTAGCTGCTGTGTGTCCAGTTGCCACTACCTGTCCTACTATAGGATCAAGACAACCCTAGGTCCCATCTGTCTGATGGAACAACCTACTCATATAATGCCCTATATCGGCCCCTGCTCTCTGCAACCCTGGCTAACTCCCGAGCCATATCCCCTGTCGGTCCTGTGCACAACCCTGCAAAATTTGTAACCCACCGCTTTGACTCCT